>QJNZ01000224.1:0-116828 GCA_004155055.1 Monosporascus sp. CRB-8-3
CCCCCCCCCCCCCCCCCCCCCCCCCCCCCCCCCCCCCCCCCCCCCCCCCCCCCCCCCCCCCCCCCCCCCCCCCCCCCCCCCCCCCCCCCCCCCCCCCGACTAACCATGCCAAGCCGCAAGGCACCCCACCGAGCATCCCCCACCTCGGCCCCACAGTGTCGGGAGCTTAAATCAGCCCTACGGAACATCAACCACCTGTCTACCTTGTTTGTTGTTACCCAGCATTCCAGACATCTACCTAATCTTCTCTTCTATCCCATACATACCAGTTAATCACCCCTTCCTCCACCTACCTATACCCCAAGCGTAATAATATCATCAACAGACCATCCAACGTCTTCCGCTTCTCAACTCCGCAGCTCGTCTTCACCCCACCACCAGCCAACAGCCGGTCATTAGGAGCGGGAGAATGTCCAGAACGCCCCTCCGAATCCTCTGCTTCGGCGACTCCCTGACGGCGGGATGGCCGTCGATGGACCCGTACGCAAGCAGGCTGGAGGAGAAGCTCGACGAGGCGCTATCGCACATCGAAGTCCACTGCGAGGTCGAGGGCGAGCCCGGCGACGAGGTGGCCCGCGGCTCGTACCAGCGGCGCATGGAGAAGGCGTGGGGCCGCTGCCATCCCCATCCCCATCGCGCGCGGCGGCAGGGACAGGGACAGGGACAACAGCAGCAGCGGCGGCGGCAGTCCGACTCCGAACCCCGGCAGACGGCGGGGAGGGATGGCGGCGAACAACGGGATCATCAAGGCGAAGGCGAAGGCGATCGCGACGAAGATAAGAGCCGTCCGGGCCGGCCCTGCTACGACTGGACCATCGTGCTGGGCGGCACCAACGACATCGCCTGGTCGGCGCCCGCCGAGGCCGTCGTCGAGGGCCTCCGGCGCACGTGGGACGTCGCGCTCTCGCGGGGCGGCAGGGTCCTCGCGCTCACGATCCCCGAGGCCAAGCGCGACTCGCCGGCCACGCGCGGGAAGCGCGACCAGATCAACGAGTTTATCAGGACGTATAAGCGGCACAACTAGTGAGTTCGTCTTGGTTTTCTACTTTTCCTTTTGCCCCGTTGTGCTTTAATGTGTCTTACCTCAAGAACTACGTGCTGCCGCTACCGCTGTATATGTACATACGTACACACATGGAACTGCTCCGAGGAGTGTAGAGTGGGAGCACGTAACTAAACGTCGTTACCACTACAGCTTCCACTTCGACCTGTTCTCCGCGCTGCCGTATAACGCGATGCCGCCGGCCCAGCGCAGCCGCATCTGGGAGCCCGACGGCGTGCACCTGACGTCGGACGGCTACAGCTTCATGGGGGAGAAGATCGCCGAGGCGCTGGCGCAGATCGTGAGGCTGGCCGAGGCCCAGGACACCGAGATCAGCAGCGTGGTGAGCGACGCGCGGCAGAGGCGGGCCGTCGAGGGGCTCATATTCGAGGAGGAGAGGGGCGATCACAGGCTGCTGAGCCAGGGCTACATCGTCGTCAGGAAGAGCGAGCTCGATTGACTAGCTAATAAGAGTGTTGTCTTCGTCGTCATTCGCCACCTCGTGGTGTTTTGCCCTTTTCCTTAACTCATCTGTCTAAACTAAAACATACCCCGGAGTTTGCGTATCCCTTTTTTATGCCTCTCCTTCGCTCTCTGTAAACATCTTTCGTAACCTCATCATGCCTTTCTTGCGCCGTATCCCCGAACGCCGAGCTAATGAACCCATGTTCTGTGTCTCTTTGGCGCTCTACACCACCAAATTCGCTGCAACGAAATCCTGGAATGCTGGTTAGCCTTGTTCGATAGGGTCCGACAGGACCAACTTACGGGGAACTCCCGCTGTAGTGCGTTCGTAATGTTTTCAACCTCCTCTGCCAAACCTTGTACGTTGGCATCCCACCGTCGCATCTCCTTGCCCACTGTGACCTCTGCTCGACCACTGCCCTTCTCTCCCGACGCCTCGCCGCCTTCGAACCATATAATCTCTTCTATCTGGTCGATCCGGCCTAGTAAGCGGCCCTGTTCGATCATCCTCGCCGTAGTATCTTCGGCCTTCTCAGCATCCAGGCCCAAGAGCTTGCCCAACGCTTCGAAGCCGATGTTGCTGTATAGTCTCGAGGCGCCTAAGAGGTTGTGCTCGACGACGGCCTTGGCCAGCACCGTCGATCCGTCGGACGTCGTGGCGAGCTGGTGCGGCGCGAGGCCCTGGGCGAACTTGTCGACCTCGGCGGGGGCCAGCAGACGGTCGAAGAACATCTTCTCGAGCATGCCGAACTCCTCGAGATTCGGCGACCGCTCGTCCTTGAGCAGCCTGCCGAGGGCCCGGCTGCGCAGGGGTCCGGCGGGGGCGAGGATGGCGCACTTGACGGCCATGCTGAGGGTGTGCAGGCGCTCGTCCTCGGAGATGGCGGGCGAGAAGCTGATGTCGTGGTAGGCCTGGCTGGCGGCGAGGAACTCGCGCTTGGAGTCCTGGATGCGGGCCTGGGAGAGCTTGAAGTGCAGGTTCAGGGCCGGGTCGTCGACCGTGTAGATGACGTTCTTGAGCTTGTTGAGGTACGTCTCGGCGGCGGTGGTGTCGTCGACCTCGAGGTAGTTGCGCACGATGCGGACCCAGACGCGCACGCGGTCCTCGTTGCTGACGCGGCGCTGCGACGACTCGAGCGGGATCTCGGCCAGCGCCCGGGCCGCCGACAGGTAGTCCTCGCTCGCCTCGTGCCCGTCGGCCACGAGCTCCCGCACCGCCACCGCCTGGTCCACGAACGTCGTCGCCCCCGTCTGGTTGCCTGACAGGATCGAAAGCGCGTGCTGGCCCACGTCGATCCAGAGCTCCGGGTTGTCGGACGACTTCAGCACCGCAACGAGGGTCGCGAGGATCGAGCGCTGCGCCACGATTCCGAGCGAGTTGCTGGTGAACACGGCGTCGAGGATCATCTTGAGGTCGCCCGAGAGCGTTTCCGGTGTCGATAGCGAATTGAGGTTCGAAAGGAGTGAATCGAAGGCGGCCGCTTGGTCCTGCGAGTTTTGGAGCTGGGACAGTGCCCCGCTCACCTTCTGGGAGGCCATCTTCGGCTTTTGGATATGGAAGGACGAAGAAAACTTCTTAAATGGCAAAGATGAGGGTCCGAACGAAGATAGACGCTTGAGTAATGCTGAAGAGGCCAATAATGCTTCTACACTCGTAAAGCCGCAATGTTGTTTGACTTGGTTCAAATCCACGATATGGACTGGTAGCTTTGCCTTTGAACGTGGGGGACAGCTCCATGCAGGTGGGGGCGTCGATGTATGGTGGGGCTTAATTAGAAGTACCTAAGTACGCCGTGGCTGCCTACAATTCTCGCCCCATTTAGACAGATGGTAGCTATTGTCGCATATATGCATAGATATGATGCATATATACATTAATGTTTGTAGTCGTATATGTCAATGTTAGGGGGGCTTGCCAAAAAGCTATTCTAGGGAACCATTCTCTTCGTAATATAGCAACAAGAGGTACTGTCAGATCCAGCTGAAGTCGATGAAACAGCTGAATCTTAGATTCGTTTGATCAACAACCTACAGGGGGTTGATTTATGCATCACGGGTACAGTATCCTCTCAGCTGTAACTGTTTTTGTATGTATTTAAAGAGGGTTCGCTACCCTCACCTTTTAGCTAGGACCTTCTACAGGTTAACCTGATAAATTCCTTTCCTTCAGCCGTATATGCTTCAGTGTGTGATGTCAGGGTCTCATAGTTATGAGCCCGGTCCGCCCTTCTTTTAGCTGTGCTTTGATATATACGTTATATACGTCGCTTTTAAGGCTATATGCAACCTCGTCGTCGCTCCCGCAGTAACTCTGTGACCTACTGCCGCCCTTCACGGAGGTTCCTAGCCATCAAGCCATGGTTCCTTCCCCATCAACAGACCCTGATAGCCACTCTTCAGGGCAGACCCCCAGGTATCTCCTCAAGAAGGGGACCCCTAGGGAGTATGACACCCTCGAATTCCACGTCAGCACGAAGGCTGGCTTGCTGTGGACATACATCAACCCCAACGCGGACCAAGTGCCACCTCTGTTACCAATGCCGGTCCTTCCTGAGCCCCAGCACTTCCAAGATGGAGTGACTGATGAGCTAGCCCTTGGTAACGGCAACTACGCGAAGTATGAGAGGGCCCTGAAGTCTTATGACAGGAAGCAGACCCTCTATATCACCCAGGAAAAGGCACTCGCCGAAGTCAGTACGTTCCTTAACCAGTCCGTTCACCCTGATCATTATTGGGTATACTGGAAGAAGGCTACGCTTCGAGAAAGGCTAGTTGCCTTGAAGAATGAGTTCAAGCCTAGCAACAACGTTCGGATCTACGAGGTCGACGCTCGATACAAGCAAGCGTTGAAGACCAACAGGATCCAGATGGATACATGGCTTTCCACCTATTGGAAAGCGTACACTGAAGCCGAGGAGCTTCAGATCCCAGCCGTCGCAGGATATCACGGCCACCTTGACTTCCTGAAGGCCATAAGCGCCTTCTCACCCGACTTTTCTGTCACCCAGATGGCTGCGGTGGAGGAAGCTATGTTTGAGGGCAAAGATCCCTCTGAGCTACCGCCTGTGCAGAAGCTCGTGGAGCGATTCCGAAGCCATATGAGACCCTGACATCACACACTGAAGCCTATACGGCTGAAGGAAGACAATTTATCAGGTTGACCTCTAGAAGGTCCTAGATAGAAAGTGAGGGTAACGAAACCACTTTAAATACACATAAAAACAGTTACAACTGAGAGAAACCTGTACGCGTAATGCATAAATCAATCCTCCCTAGGTTGTTGATCAAACGAAGCTAAGGTTTAGCTGTCTGATCGACTTCAGCTAGGTCTGACAGCAGTGGACGTTATAGTACGAGATATTCTAAGTGGTATAGGAATAATGTGCGGAGTGATGGGAATACAAGCGAACAATTGACGGTAAATATCTAGTTAATTAAGGAGAGAGTTGCCTAAAGTCAAGGACTGGTTATAAGCCAACTGTTAAAGGTTGCATGACCTCTAGAAGGTCTTGGATAGAAGGTGAAGGTAGTGAACCCTCCCTAAATACAGATAAAAACAGTAGTAGTTGAGAGATAAGGATACCGGAGTGACCGAAGCAATTTCCACTAGCCTGTTAGCTAACCAAGCCATGGCGTGGCTAGGTTCAACACCAACGTTGTGTTTTTTTGTCTTCTCGGATTACTTTGTTTACCGCTACTACTGTGTTATTGAGCAGCTCGGGTCTATTAAATCTCCGCATCATGATGTTCGAATTAAAGAATTAAATATAGTCTCTACGAGGGGGCTGCGAAAGTCACATCATAGAATGTGTATGACATCCTAATTGAGGGATGATGGTTTATAGTATATGTGGGGAGGCGCAAGTAGCTATATTTGTTGCTGTAAGGTGTCCTAGGTCGGAAAGCCATCATTGACTATGTAAATTTTGTTCATCGTCTCATAACACGAATATTTGGAAGGAGCAAAACACACTAATGGATAACCGCAAAGACGGACGCATTCTATTCGAAAGGGTCTAATATCGTCGTATGGATCCCTACCTCATACGTACAGTTGCTAAGCCTGTCGCCTAGTCTTTTTCGCAAGAACTACTCTAGAAAGGAGACGTGACAAGAATCGCCAGATTGCGGTAGTATCCAATTTGGTATGACCCAAGTTTACTCACCGCTTCTAAAAGCTATAAATACGCCCGCTGAATGCACCTAGAGATCACTGATTACGCTTCGGTCGGATGACAGAAACGCCACTTAGCTTTCCCGTGATATCATCACGTTGAAGACTGCGATGTGGGAGAGTTTGTCCCATACAAGCATAAAAATGAGTCCCAAGAACATACAAGTTGCTGGTAAGAAAGAAGACACCGTGGGGAGTCACGCTCTTATCACGATGGGCCTAGTCCGCACGCATACATTGCGAGAAGAAGCATTGCAGAGGCCACGTCGATGCAAACCAGACGCCCCGCGCCGCAGCTGCGAGCTCGCGGGAGGTCTTCGAGACGGCATCATCGCCCGGCATCGTCTCGTACCTTCTGAGCGTCTAGTGCAGCTCGCGAGCCACGACGGCCAAGCCGCGCAGAAGCTCCGAGGCGGTGAAGCTCGCCGGTCTGTGGCGGTGCAGATCGAAGGCGACGATGAGAGGCAGCAGCTTGGCGATGAAGAAGATGAAGAACGTCCTGTCCATGAGGTCCGGTACCTCCATGTGGTGGGTGTTCATCCGCTCCTCCACTGCGATCCCTGTCGTGCGCTCGAGGTGCTCGCGGTTGAAGCGCGCGTCGTTTATGTCGCGGGCGGAGAAATCCTAGCAGCTTCCGCGTGGAACGGGAGAAGCGCAGGACCGTATTCTGGCCGTGTCCGTCGAGCAAGAGGCCTTTGCTAAATAGGGGTGGAAGGAAGTACCGGAGGTAAAGTTTTGTGTATCTGTAATACGGGAAATAAAGAGTTATAATCTTGGAAAACAAGAAAACTTCGAGGACTAACTTACTTACGAAAGAAATCTAGTCGTTTGTCGAGGTTAGTCAGCTCGATACCGGCTCAGCGACGTATCCCCTTTTCCCAATGACTGCGGGTTCACCGAGGCCACCGGTAATCGCGTACGCAACGCCTTTGTCGACAGGAGGACGCGAAGAATGGTACGGGTCATAGCGGATCATGACGCCGGGATGGTCTCCCATGCCTGTGGCATAGGCGACGTCCGGCAGGATTTCCAAGGGGCCCTAGAGGCCGACGACATGTTTGGGGTCGAGCATACCACCTTCCCAGTACCTGATCGCGTTGTATGCCAGGGGCGTCTTCAGGATTCGCGGGGTGTCACTAATAACCAGGGACAGGGCAACCTTGACGCCTAAGCCCGGTAACGAAGGAATTGTCATGGACGTTGTAGATGCCTGGGCGAGGGCGGGTACCTCCTGGGGAAGCAGACGAAGCTTCCCGGCGGCCTCGGGACGAGAGAGGAGGAAGTTAGTCTGGAACTTATGGACCGGAATAACAACCTCAGAACTGTCGACGGCGGTCTCTTCGATGCCGGCGACAGCCAGCAGCGGCTTGAGCTCAGCCTCGAGCGGGCCCATTATCTCGAGGATATCCCGCTTCACGGCCACGAAGGCGAGCTCGGTGTGTTTGAAGCGAAGCCGCTAACAGGTAACTGAATAGTGTTGCGACGGTAATAGGGGCCGGAATCCTCGGCGATGTTTGGAAGACTGAAGAGCAAGGACTGTCCGTCAGCATCTATACCTTGGGGACGCTCTTGGGCCCGACCATTGGGCCACTCTGCGGCGGATTCATAACGCAGTACAGCTCTTGGCGATGGACGTTCTGGGCCATCGGTATTGCCAATGCTCGCATCCAGATAGTTGCAACTCTGGTCTTTGGGGAAACCTTCGCCCCGGTCCTGCTGGGACGAAAGGCTGCAAAGTTGCGGAAGGAGACGGGCAACCCCGATCCGCACACCAAATGGCAGAGGCCCGACCGCACATTCACCAAGCTTGCTCTGGCGGCAATTGCGCGGCCCTTCATGCTCCTCGCTACGCAGCCCATACTTCAGGTGCTCGCTCTCTACATTGCGTACGTGTTCGGATTGACATATCTGGCGTTGTCGACCTTTCCTATCCTCTGGACCACCCAATATGAAATGTCGATCAGCATCGCAGGACTGAACTCTGGCTTTGGCCATCGGGTACATCCTCGGTACACAGATCTGTACAAGGCTCATGGACGTAGTATACAAACGCCTCAAAGAGGCAAGGGGCAAGGGAACCGGACGGCCCAAATACCGCCTTCCCCTTCTCCTTCCGGGGACCCTCATGGTCCCGATCGGGCTATTCTGGTACGGATGGAGCGTTCAGAACCACCTGCACTGGATTACGCCAGACATAGGGATCGCCATCTTCGGCGCAGGCGTCAAGTTCGCGCTCCAGTGCACGCAACTCTGTGCCTTGGACGCGTATCCAACCTACGCTGCATCAGCGAGCGCCGCGTCCATGTTTGTCAGATCCCTCGCCGGCCTCGCTTTCCCTCTATTCTCGCCTATCTATATTTAAGCCTCCAGTTCGGCTGGGGTAATACGTTGCTGGCCTTGATAGCCTTGGTTCTCGGGGCGCCCGCCCCATTCTTCCTCTGGTACTTCGGTCCATCCCTCAGAAGGAGGAGCCCGTACGCGGCTGGATAATAGATATTCGACTTGTCTCTTCCATAGACTGGAATGGTAGGCCTAAAGGGAAAGAATTCTGCGTTGATAATAGAGGCTATGAGTTTCCATTGAAATGCTTGACGGAAACCTACGACTCCTGAGAATAATACTGTTTGTCTCGCCCCTTATGGCACGCCACTTAATGCACTTCAGAATGCCTCAGATGGAGCTGTTGAAGTTGCATTGCCCCGACAGTGGCCCGTTGCCTCGCCGGGCTTGAGTGGTTCGAAGTTCTTTCAACCCACCGCACCCCTAGCAAACCCACCCCTATACCATCACCACGCCCTGAGACGTCCCCATGGCAACGCATCCCCGAAGAACTCTCTCTTTCCTTCACGGCAAACCTGCTTAGACCTTATGTTTGCTAATTAGAACTTATCCTACCGCCCTACGGGGCAGGGCCTTCGTGGCCCAGCTGGTACACCGTACCTTTCCACCCCCCAGCCATCCAAACTTCCCATCCCAACTCCCCAAACAACCACGGTTCGAACCCATCCCAAAGCACTCCCACCCCAAGACACTCCTACCCCAGAGCACTCACATCTAACTCTCTACATTCAACCACAATTTCAATACGTAGAATAAATGGAGGGGGAGATCGTAGCGTACAAAGCTCCCGGGTTGAGAAGGCGGGCCTCCAACACATAAATAATTTTTTTATGGAACTTTGGATAAGGGCTTTCTTTCATGAGCCACATAAATCACCTTCGGCAACAGAGGGTCCCAATGAATCGCGTATAACATCAATGCTTTATAGCCTTAGGTGATGTGAGTGGTTCGGCGTCAGTCATGTCAGTACTGTTAAGTTCCCTAGGCATCCCCTCGTACCTAAAAATGGGGGACGTGTCGAGCCCGGTAAGCGCGTCTGTCGGTATTGTCGTCTGGCGAGTATCACCACTTTTAATTTGAAATGGATTGGGAAATTCAGCTTTGTCCACTCTGGCATTCCAAGTGCATAAACCCATTCATCCTCGCCCGCGTCTTCCTCCCATCTATACGAGTGGCCAAGATACATCCATTTCCTATTGTTTTCGCGAGTAGTCGAAGGTCCCCCTTCCCCGGCCCCCTTATCATACTAGAAAGGTGATAACAACACCCAGCCATCATATCCAAGAAGTGGCACTACACCCCCTATTCCAATGTTAGCATCGAGACATAACTCCTCAAATACACACACCGACACCAGCGCCAAAATAGCCTCTTACTCGCTGAGTACGACCCCTTTCCCCTAGGACGGTTTTCCCGCGATACCCATGCCTCTCACGAGACGCACATCACTTCTTCGCCCCCTCCCTAGGCCCGGCGACCGAGAACCCGTAGGGGCGTGGATCAAGCTGCGGTTTGGAGACCTTTAAACATTCCGTATGGGTTTCCAACGCGGACTTGACGCGGGGATCGAGTTTGTCGCGCTCGTCGGGTTCTTTATTGGGCTTTTTATCTGGCCTGCTTCTTCCGGTACCTCGAAGGCCGCCGAGGAGGAACGACGCCGCGAAGTTTCTGCAATAGGCGTCGGCGTCCTTGGTGTCATTATGATCGGCATCCGTGCTACTTGCGTTGGGCGACATGGTTTCCGTGTGCATTCACCGGGAAGCACCGGGTTGGTAGGTATGTGTCGGTAGAGGGTCGCTCGTGTGTGTATGTGGATAGGTGGATGTTCGTACGGAAGATCGACTCGCCGGCCATGGCAGGCGGAGGGTTTTTGGAAGGGAGATGCCGTCATTATATAGGCGGAGTCAGATGCGGTCAAAGGGTGAATCATATCTACCGGCCTCGCCAGCGCACCGTGATTCGCGGATGGGGGAGTCAGAAAGAAAACACGAGTCGACCTTGGGATGGGATGGAACCACGGTGAGAAAAAAAAACCTCAGGTATCCAGGCCGTCGTCGGTTCCAAACCGCGGGAAAACGTCACCCCTGGGCATCTATCTGGCGGTCATGAAGCGCGCCGCCGCCGACGTCCTCGAGGAAGTTTCACCGCATATATGTATACATCCGAAGCAACCCCTTGAACCCGCGTTCGCCGAAGCAGACTAACCGTAGTCCCGGAAGTCGACACGATTGAGAAGCCGGCCCACCAGACATCACCGCTTTTGCCACCTCGGCAGATGAAGCATCCCGTACCATGGCGATCTAGGTGCCCCTCAGCCCTTTCCGCTATCCCCTGGCTGGTGCGGCGGCGACAGAGAAAACCGCATAGGTGCGAGCCTAGCCGCTCATGCCCACCAAGCTGATACGGTCGCCGGTCTCGGCCCAGTACTCCGGGGACTGTATGGCGGTGGTGCTGCTGGTGGCGGTGGAAGCCCTCACAGGTTTGTCTGGAGGAAGTGCGGCGTGAAGGACATGTGAGCGTCCGCTTTTCATTGCCCCTCGGGTTTGGAGAGGGAAACGGCAACGTTGTTGTTAATATTGGGGCTTTTTGGGTCCCACATGAATATCGACACACTGAAATGTATCGAAACAATATCCACATTAGAAATCCTAATTTGTATGGACTCATTCCATACGGCGATTCGTTTACACGAGAAATCACGACACCTAGCAGTAGCCGGAGAGAACACCGCGAGCAGGACCCCCAACTAGACACGGCATCGTAGGCAAAGTGAAGCGCGCCAATATAGGCAGATACGCGGCCAGGCTAATATTATATTGATACGCGTATTAAAAGTGCCTCCGGCGATGGCGAGGACCCAGCGAAAAATCGCATAGTCCGCCCCTGAACGAACCACCCGACCGACTAGACGAATGACCCATGCTAGCGAATAACTTGATCGATTCCCGCGAATAACAACGCCCCTGTTTTAACTAGGGAGGCTGAGAGGCCAAACGGATTAAGATGGGCGAAGGATACTAATTCTCACTCCCTGTTACGCGCTCAGCGCAAGGCAGGCATCCACTGCTAAGCCGACCCTAGTATCGACCATCGTTAGCACGCGCAAGCGACGGCAAGTTAAACAGAGGGTCAAGAACTGACCTTCCTTCCTTCTGATAGACGACATCGCTAATAACGTCTCTGTCTAGGTCTGGGAACATGCCGGCGAGCGTCTCGACGACGTTGTTGTGCTCCGCACGGTGTATCCGCTGAGCCTCGGCGACCTCGGCACTGGCCTGTCTCGCGGCGGCTTCTTGGGCGGAGAGCTGTTGCCGCAAATGCATCGGAGGTTGTCCGTCCGTGCTCGGCCGCGGACTCGGCCGGCCTGATTCGGGTAGAGGAATGCGCGCGGGTGTACTAGGGCCGGGACTGCTTGGGTCGTCGGAGAATATGCGGCCGATTGTCGACAGCGGTTTCTGGATCGTACGCAATAGGCCGGGGAAGGCGGCTCCCTCGTCGGAATCATTGTCATCACTGGAGAGAGATCGTCGGTGTGTCCCAGAGCCGTTCAGATCAAGCGAAGGACGCGTCGAGGACGCTCCTGAGGGATGCAAACCGGACTTTTCCTGTATACTTGGTTGCGTTGCCGTAGCTGCCTCTTCGGCTCGATGCTTCTCGGCGATGGCTGATACAGCTGCCTCCACATTCTTCTCGAACTCTTCATCCGAAATCGTGAGGCTGGTACGGTCCATGTTCTCGATGAACTGCACAGCACCCATCTAGCTTCGTTATTAGAGCTGTCTTGATTCTGGTTGATGGGTTATATTCAAACTTACAAGGGATGAAAGATAATAGCCGGCTTCTCCACCGAGTTTCTCCTGGTTACGGAAGCGTAGGATATACTGGACATTGGACACTAGATGCTCCGGGTTGGCTCGTAAGACCACGTAAATCAACAGAGGCATGAAAGAGTCGGCCGAGGAGTCCGATTTATTATGTTTGAGAAGCCCTTTGGAAGTTAGCGAACCGGGGCATACCCATCGGGGGGGAAAAAAATTGCTTACCGAATATTACTTTGCAGCAGTTCAAGACGCATATGATCTTGTCTCGGGGTGCTCTGTATGATTTAATCTTCAAAAGTTCTGTTCCAAAGTTAGCTGCACGCCTTTTCTGCCATCGGACGTTAAAATAGTCTACTCGCCTTGTTGAGCCAGCGCGAGAAAACGCCTTCCGCTCTCACTGACGGGCGGGATATCTAGATGTTCCTCGCGTACCCAACCATATATGCCGATCTTCTGGGCAAGCACCTCATCCCTCTCGACGTCCTCCTGGTGCTGACCGCGCCTCCCTGGACCCATGGGCCGCTCACCCCCGCGGCGTCTAGGTTTTGCGCCGGGAATTGGTTGGGGAGGTGGTATGGCGGGCGAGAACGTCTGTGTATACAACCGGTTCATAACGAGCTTCTCCATGCCTTCACGCGCGTTGTCGAACTCGGCATCTGATACGTCGCTCCACACTTCACACTGCGCCATCTTGTTGGCGATGAAGGCCAGAAAGTCGCTGATGATCTTCACCTGCTCGTGCACCATCCATTGCCTCTTCCCGAACTCGAACAAGAAAGATTTTAGGTACCTTGCCACAGGATCGGCCTTCTTATGTTTAAGCTGCTCTAAGAACCGGTGGAAATCAAACGGTAGGGCGGGTTCGGGTTCCGGCTCCGGGGGTGGCGGCCGGTGTAGCGGGGCATTTTGGACGGAAGACTCGGCGTCCGTCGACCTTCCATCTGCTGGATCATCCTTCGGAGGCACTGGCGGTCCCTGGTCCCCAGAATCAGGCGCCTTGTCCTTAGATGTGACACTGGTCGTCGATGCGTTCGAGAGCTGCAGACCTTGTAGCTGCTGAGCGATAGTCGACGCCAGGGGTTCTAGGCTGGACTTCCTCGGCGGGTGCGGAGCGGGAGGACTGGTGAGGAGCGGCGAGGCGATCTCGAGTCGAGGGCTCATGACCTCCTCCTCTCCCGGGCCTCCGCCTCCCTCTGGGAACTGCCCCATGATGGTGTCGATTTCTGACCGAGAGCTGCTCTCGTTCTCATCGTCACTGGCAAACCTCTTCTCATCGTATCCTATGTCGGAGCGGGTAGGTGATGGCTCCGGGACTGACCCTTCATATCTATGTGTAGAACTGGTCCTAGACGGCGGCTGGGACCCAGAAGGCGTAGGAGGCGTCGGATCTACGTAAGGTGGAGGTTGAATGGTGAGATATTGTGGTTTCGACGGCTTCAGTGTCGAGACGGACGACTCCATGGCCTCGGCCGAAACAGCAGGGTCAGCCGACCCATCACCAGACCTGCGGATATCCGCATCTGTTAACTCATCCTTTTCCTTCCCGCCTGACCTTGATTCTTCGCCAGGTAACCGGGCCCCTTTGTCGCGAATCGGGTCTACTGACTTCTGAGGGATGTTGCTGCCATTTGTGGTGTCGGAGTTCGAGGCCGCTACAACTTCTTTTCCATTCCCATCTTCCAGCGTGGGCTCCGACTGGGTTACATCTTCAATAGGAACGCCCTTGGGTTCGGTGGTGGTCCCTCTTTCTGGCTGACCCAGCTGCTTAGGGTCACTCATGGCGGAATCATGGTCAGCTGCTGCCCGAATCTCGTGCTCTTTAGCAGAGAGATTCGAAGGTCGTAATTGGGGGAGTTCCGGAGGAGGCATGCATGAAACTTAGCGATCGTGGCCTTCTTGAGTAGGTACGGGTGTCGTGTGACGCTTTGGAGGGAGTGGAATCGAAGAAAGCGAAGAGCAGGGTTAGATTCGTAGCTTTAGTTGAGTTGTCGATAAAAGCAGATTTACTTAGACTAGGTTGCTTAGATAGTGGAAAATTCGCTATTGTATGCAAGCTACATATGCATGTACGTGTATATCGTTAATTCAAGGTAGCTTTAAGTGCATGGTTATGTTACATGTGTATGCTCCGTATGTATATATGTTTAGGAATACTGTAAGAATCGTGGATGTCTTCAGGGTCCAAATTTAGAGCTCGGCCCAGTGTTCTCAAAAGCGTCGGTAATACGTAATGCCTGGTGTCGGTAAGCGGGCTGCACAAAGTTATTACAGTAGCTGGGTATATGTACATACATATTTTATACATATATTGTCGGTGCCCGCAGGTGGGGGCCCCGCCAAGCCACGATCCATGTACCCCACTCCGCCGACTGTCAAGTCCTAGGTCGTATTCTGCTGCTGTGTAGGTGCCTCAAGGAGCAGCAAACTGGGGTGTAGGATTTATGTCATCATCGTACTGTACTCAGCTGCTACGTTTTCTCCATAACCCGGACAAGCTTGTCTTCTGATCAGTAGTTGCATGGGAATCAAAGAGGCTCATTGAGATTGATCTTTCTCTTTTCTTTGTTCATTCTTTTCAACTTCTTTTCCCTTCCCTTTCCAAAATGTGCATGAAGAGACTCTCTGGAGGAACTTCGCCCCGCTCAACACTGCGATGTGCTTGCTTCACCTCGAAGGCATTGTTATAAAGAGCTATTTACTCCGAAGTGAGAGTCACTACATATATATAAATATATCCAATCACTACATTTGGGTTTCCTCGGCCCGAACGGTAGAACCTTAATTACTTCGCTATAGCCCTGACGTAACATTCGTTCTCCTCTTGGTCATGATCGTCGCCTTCATGGGCGGGATCCTGTTTATCCCGAACCAGAGGTTTTCGGGACGCTTCTCCTGGAACTCGAAATCGTAGTTCAGGACGAGGTAGGCCAGCATGAGCTTTAGCTCGCTGGCGGCGAAGAACCGCCCGGGACACGCGTGCCTGCCGTGCCCGAACGCAGTGTACTCGGGGCTCGTCGTGGCGAAGGCCTGCCGCGCCTGTTGGACGTACGACGATGACCCGCCGTCCTCCGTCGCCGCCGCGGCTCGCTTCTCCGCGAACCGGAACGGCTTGAAGACGTGCGGTTCCGGGTAGATGTTCGGGTCGTGGAATACCGGGTACGACGGCGCGCACACGACCGTCCCCTTGGAAAGGTGGACCCCTGACGGAGTTGTGACGCCCTTCGGGTTGGCGACGGCCCTTGTCGTTGCGGCCGTGACGAACGAATTGACTCGCTGCGACTCGCGCATGACGCTGTCTAGTTTTGTCATGGCGGCGAGCGCGCGCTTGTTCCATTGCCCGCCGTGTTCGGCGAGGACGGAAGTGATCTCGTCCCGCAGCTCGTCGATGTATTCCTGTTTGGAGGACGCGAGGTCAAGAATCGCGTGCGTGATGGCGAACGACGACGTGTGGATAGATGCGAAGTTGAGTAGCAAAATCCGCCCGGCCAGCGTATCGGCCTTGCTGTAATAGGAATCGCCCAAGGTCTCCGCCTGTTTTATCGACCACTGTAGGAAATCATTGGGTTCCTGCTCAGCGGCCTTGGTCTCGAGGTCTGCGCGTCGGGCCTCTAATTCCTTTAGTCGGCGCTGAATCTCCGGGCGAAGGACCCTGTAGAACTGCTCGGTGTGAATCCGGTTCGGCAGGGTAAGGAAAATTGCGGCTAGGGGTCGGAAGGGCTTCCAGATGAACCGGAGCAGCGTTGAAGATAGGGGTACATCTTGAGCAAAAGCCATCCCCGCATCGAGCAGGGCGGGATCTCGACAGAGGGGGAGGCCAACAAATACCCGGTTGGTTGCCTGGCCGATAATACGTCGCATAACATCATATACGCATATCGTCTTGAAGGTCTCCGCATCAGTGCCCCAGAGACTATCGACGCTGTGCTGAATCTCGTCGAGCAAGTCGGGAACCAGATTGCCAGTCTCCCTAGTAAGGAGGCCGGAGATTAGGTTAACATGGACGGGCACATCAGCCAGTCTCGGATCCATGATGGTATAATCAATCTGCAGTGCATCACGGGTTTGGTCGTGCAAGCTTACATCGGTATCGGGTTGTTCGACGATCCACTGCAGCTCTTTGAGGGGAAGAAGGACGAAGTTCCTGGCGCCCGCTATGGGGAGGATGCAAGCGTGATCCTTATATTGACTATACGCTATTTCCGTGGCCGTCTTCATGTCCTTCGTGTTCCGCCACTTCGCCCGCTGAAGAGGAAACCACTCGCCCGGCTTCGATCCGACGATGGGTAGCTTGGGCAGATTGGAGGGTCGAAGGAGTTGGTATAATAGGTAGGCGACTACCAACACTGTTGGTGCCAGCACGGCCGGCCGGTTCAGGACGTCTTCGGTTAACATTGTCGACGATGGGTGGTCAAAGGAGCCTGATAGTAGAATAGAATCCGAGAGTAGGTGCCATGGTCTAGGAATATATATTCCCAGTAATAATCGGCCTCCATTTGGGCCCCTGGATCCAAGCCAAGACCCCTCCGAGGCAAAGTATGCAAGCGGGGGAAGGTGGTAGGTGATAGTAACGTTAGCGAACGGAAAGTTGAGGGTCCGGAGTTGGTCGCCATTTGTACGGGGGTGTAAAGGATGGAAGCGAGGTCCCGAGGGATCGTCGCTCGTCTATTTCGTCCCCACAGAGTCCACAGAATCCGTCATTACCCAGGCCAGTCCTTCCCGACTCGCTTATCACCTAATGACATGCTAGCGCTTGGTCGTGTCATCCAGTCTCGCTTCCAGCTACATGTAGTACCTCATATATACTACCCCATATACTCGCTGACAGAATAGGTCCTGGTGTTTCCAGATCCAGTAATTACGATCTGTTGTACACTCGACCCTTTGTTTATTGTGGGAGGGTCTTGTAACTTTTCGAGATCAGTTTCCCATAGATTATGTATCTTCCTATCTGAATTCCTCAAGTTGCTTGGAAGTTAGATGGATTAATACAAGAAACCACAGGTGATAATCAGTCCAGGAACTCTGTAGATACTAGACTCCTCCCACAATAAAGCAAGTGGTCGAGTGTATCTACATTGTTTACAGTAGCAATCAGAAATACCTAACGTTAGTTCCCGAGGTCTGGCGGCTATGTAACGCATTTAGGACTAGGCCTCCCTTGTCTCCACCGCATGAAGAGAACCGAAGGGAGTGGCTTTTAATTCATGTGTTCTAGGCCTTAACGTACTTATTAGCCTTTTGCGACGTGGGCCTGTGTGGTCGACTGGAGATATCGGACGCGACACCAACAATGCCATGCACCTTGTAGACGGATCATATCCGGCTGGGACCATAATGCTTTTGCATCGTACAACAAAACTTGCCTGCCTACAAGTGTACTTATCTATGCCTATATGGACCTCGGGTTATCGGCTGAGGCTCATTGGAAGGAAACCTGACAGCGACCAATCACTTATCTTACCCTACTAACAGAGCTCCTTATTTGTACCCGTCTTACTCAGCCCAAATCGGTATGCAGATAGGGGGCACATGTATGCAACTAAAGTGAAAATGAGTTGAGGCATGTGTGAAGATATGCGCCAAGGTAAAATGATGTATACATGGCAGGGATGAAGGGACATTCCACCCCTGGGTCAGCCTTATTAATGATCGTGATTCGTAATACCCATAAAACTAAATGCCGTTAAGCCCGTGGCGTGCCCACTTATAAGTTACCTAGCTCGAGATCCAACACCAGCATGCCGGCTCGTGTCCTCAGGTATCTCATCCGAACTAGTCGCGATTAGAGGACTTCGACTTCTTCGTCTTACGCTCGTTAATACACCCGTCGGAGGCTTCGCTGTCGGTTAATGTCTGCGTGTTTTCGTCGCGCGCTTGTCTGTTCAGTTGTACGATTACGTAGAGCTAGTCCCCTTGAGCCGTTGCGTCATTGCGTCGACGACTCAAATTAGCACCGGATGCTACGGACCGGAGCCTTTTGCGATGCGAACACGCTGGTTTTACAACCTGTATGATATCTGGAATGGGCGAGGACCGTAAGCATGGATTTGAAGGCAAGAAGATAAGGGCGAGTCCCGGTGCGACGATGCAATACCGGAAACGATGGGATGAATTTCGGGTCGCGGCTCACGAAGAGGTGTTTCGGTGCTACAGGAAATACTTTGTCGAGTTGGTATTGCGGCAGAAGCCCTTGAGGCCTTCGGAGAATGGCCGCCATATTCCTCTGAGGGTTGAACACAATCTGTCCCTTGTCGACGAGCGCCGGGGACAACCGTACGTCGCTAACGCCATCCGAACCTCCCGTTATACCGTTTACGATTTCTTCCCGAAGCAGTTGATCTTCCAGTTTACGAGATTGGCTAACTTCTACTTCCTCTGTGTTGGCATCCCGCAGGCCATTCCCGGAGTGAGCACCACTGGAAATGTTACCACCATCCTGCCGCTCCTTTTCTTCGTCCTCTTGACAATCGCAAAGGAAGGATATGACGATTTCAAGAGGCACAGGCTTGACAAGGTTGAAAATGCGAATCCTATCAGGGTAATCCGTCAGGGCTCTTGGGAGCCCGGCCGACTCGTGTCGCCTCGTAAATGGTTTCCTTCCAAATCGGATGGCGTTGAAATAGACATCCAACTCCCTGATGATGACACGGACGGTGAATACCGCTGGAGGCAAGTTAGGTGGCGTGATGTCCAGGTCGGCGACATCGTCAAGTTGGCACGCGATGAGCGCGTGCCGGCGGATATCATCCTACTCTACGCGGACGGCGAGGAAGGACTGGCTTACTTTGACACTATGGACCTGGATGGTGAGACAAACCTGAAAACCAAAGAGCCCCCACCCAACTTCGAGGCTTGTGGTACCATCGCCGGCATCCGCGCTTGCCGAGCCGAATTTGTCCTCGAGGATCCGAACCCAGACCTCTACAACTTTAACGGCCATGTCAATTTGAACGGAAAGAAACTCCCCCTAACGTCCAAGGAGGTCGTCTACCGGGGCAGTACTCTCAGGAATACAGGATGCGCTGTCGGGATGGTCATCAATACTGGAGAAGAATGCAAGATCCGACTGAACGCTAACCAGCATCCCGAAGCGAAGAAGCCAGCTCTGGAAAAGATGTCTAACCGGATCGTCATCATACTCGTCATATACGTCATTTGCCTGACGATCGGATGTTCCAGGGGTTACAAGAACTGGCAGGCCTCTACGGAGCGGGTCTCGCCTTACCTTGACGGTGCGGAGGTAAACTATGATCATGTTGTCGTCGGCTACGCAATCATGTACAACAACAATATCCCGCTTGCGCTTTACGTCACGTTGGAGATCGTGAGACTCATACAGATGCTCATGCTTAACGGAGACCTGGGAATGTACGACGAGGCCACCGACACGCCGGCCCAGTGCAATACCAACACCATTCTAGAAAATCTCGGCCAGGTCAGCTACATCTTCTCGGATAAAACCGGCACGCTCACTGAGAATGTCATGAAATTCCGCAAGATGAGTGTTGCGGGGACCGCTTGGCTGCATGAGATGGACATCGACCCCGAAGGGATGCCGGCGTCGAGAGTACCTTCTAAAACTTCACCGGCTCCTAGACAAGCTGCTTTTCCCCGCCCGGACACTATAGAGTCGAAACCCGACACCGTTGACGGCGGCAATGAAGCCTCCGAGAACATCGAGCTTTTCCCCCTATCATCGCATGCCTCACCTATCGCATCGCCGATGCTTTCCCGCATGCCCTCGCAACCGGGGAGGAGGTCTTCATCACAGTGGAGATCCACTGGTCGTCCAGATCACATCCAGCCCGACATGACTACCAGAGACTTGCTGGAGTACATCAGGCTGAGGCCTGCATCGCTTTTTGCACGGCGCGCACAAGACTACATTCTCTGCATGGCCTTATGTCACACATGTCTACCCGAAATCAAAGACGGCAAGATCGACTTTCAAGCCTCGTCTCCGGACGAGCTAGCATTGGTCCGAGCAGCGCAGGAGCTAGGTTACCTCGTTATCCAGCGATCCTCCCAAACCGTTACCCTGAGGATCGCGACACCGGATGGCGGGGAAAAAGACGAGGTCTACCAGATACTCGACGTGATCGAGTTTAGCAGCAAGCGGAAGCGAATGTCTGTCGTCGTGCGTTTCCCCGACGGAAGAATATTCGTCATCTGCAAAGGAGCGGACTCCGTGATATTGCCCAGGCTCAAGTCCGCCTCGCTGGCGTCGCAGAAAGTGTCCGAGGTGCGCAAGAGTGCCGATCTCGAGCGCGAAGTCCTCCGAAGGAGCGAACAGATGGAAAAGCGAAACAGCTTCGGAGGGCGTCCCAGCCTGACTATGCGAAGGAGCGCTGGTACCACCCCGAACATCGTCGAGATTAGGGAACCAGCGAGGTTATCCGTGAAGCCGAACATGGAGAGAAGCAAGTCTGCCGAAGCTATGAAGATTAGGCGCTCCGAGGATGAATCTCGCCCATCGTTGGGCGCCCGGACTGTGACTTTGGGCCTTTTGAAAACGTCGCCGCTGCCGAGTCCATCACAATTACAAAGCCCTCTCTACACCAGTATTGCCCATGCTAAGTTCAGCTTTCTTGACGACCCGTCGCTCTTTGACGAGGCGACAGTTTTCGGTCGATGTTTTAAGCACCTGGACGATTTCGCCAGCGAGGGCCTCCGAACCTTGGTTATTGCTCGAAAGTTTGTACCCGAGACGGAATACAAAACGTGGAGAAAGGTCTATAACGAGGCAACAACGAGCTTAGCGGACCGCCAGGATAAAATTGAGGCTGCAGGCGAGATGATCGAGCAGTCTTTCGACCTCGTCGGGGCCTCGGCCATTGAAGATAAACTTCAGGCCGGTGTGCCGGAAACCATTGGCAAGCTTCGACGCGCCAACATCAAGATATGGATGTTGACCGGCGACAAGCGGGAGACAGCGATCAATATTGCTCACTCCGCTCGTGTATGCCAGCCAGCATCTGACATTTTCGTGCTGGATGCCTCCAAGGGCACCCTCGAGACACAGATCCAAGACGTCCTGGAGGACATTAAAACCGGATGTCTTCACAGCGTCGTTGTTATCGACGGGCAAACGCTCGGGGCTGTGGAACAGTCGCCTCAGCTCGAAAACCTCTTCTACACTCTCATCCCGAAGATAGACTCAGTCATATGCTGTCGAGCCTCGCCGGCTCAGAAATCCCTGATCGTGAGAGCTATCCGCCAACGGGTTCCGCGCGCACTCACCCTCGCGATCGGGGACGGCGCGAACGACCTAGCGATGATTTCGGCGTCGCACGTTGGCGTCGGCATCTCGGGTAAAGAGGGACTGCAGGCGGCCCGCGTGGCAGACTACTCCATCGCGCAATTCCGCTTCCTTCAGCGCCTACTCCTCGTTCACGGCCGTTGGAACTATATCCGCACCGCACGCTTCTACCTCGCAACCTTCTGGAAGGAGGTTTTCTTCTATCTGCCAACCGCCATGTATCAGCGGTACAACGGATATAGCGGGACTAGCCTCTACGAGATGTGGAGCCTCACGGTGCTCAACTTCCTCTTCACGAGCTTAGCCAGCATATGCATGGGGGTCTGGGAGCAGGACCTCAACGCCGAGACGCTGCTGGCGGTCCCTGAGCTCTACGTCTATGGGCAGAGGAACTGCGAGCTGAACGTCGCGAGGTTCCTGCGCTGGATGTTAGCCGCTGCGGCGGAGGGCATACTGGTATGGCTCGGCGTGTGGGCTTCGTACAACGTCTTCGGCCTGCCCCGAGATAATGGGCTGTTCGCGTTGGGTAACCTGGCATTCACGATCTGCATCGTGTGGATCAACTACAAACTCATGTAAGTCCCCCGCAACAACAGCCGCACGTCTCTTGTATATCTCGGACACGGAGAACTGATGAGCGGCCAACGACAGGATCATCGAGACGCACCACAAAACCTCCGTCGTCATCGGCGCCTTCTTCATCACGGTCGCGGGCTGGTTCGCCTGGCAGGCGTTCCTCGACGGCGTGTACGCGTGGCAACCGAGCCCCTACGCGGCACGCAACGGCTTCGTGCACGGCTTCGGCCGGGACCCGCTCTGGTGGCTGACGGGGCTCGCCGTCGTCGTCGCGCTCCTCGCCATCGAGACCGCCTACAAGGCCGTCAAGCATCGCCTCATCGTCGCCGGCCTCTGGGGTTTTCCGCCGTGGATGTGGAGGCTGTCGAGCAGAGGGGGCGGCGACGTCCGCCACGAAGACGACGCCAGCGCCGAGAATTGGCACCTCCAGCTCTGGCAGGAGCTCGAGAGGGACCCTGCCGTGCGCCGGCGCCTCAGGCGAATGCTCGAGGACGAGGAGAGGGCGTATGCCGGCAGCAGTGAGGACCCCGCGGATAGGGAAGAGGAGGAGGTGGATCTTGGGAGGGTCGTGTAGGGGTGTAAAGAGCTTGGGCGTCGATGGGCGAAATAGCGAGGGGGGGGGTTTAGCATTTTCGGTATTGGGCTTCGAATTGAAGCAACGTTGAATGGACGGTCGAATTTCTGATTGTCTATTGAAAGTATATGTATAGATATGCTAGACTCGGGGTGAGAATCGGTGGCGACGTTGGGCGTCGCCAGGTCTATGATAGGACGGATACCCCTAGACTTTGAGGAATATTGTTAGAATTCGGTTAATTTAATGTGTACCAATGGCTATCATCGCCATTTCAAAGCATAGACTTACAGCAATTAATCGGGTGCCCGTACAGCAGGAGGCTTACCTTTCTGCATCGTCGGGGTAGCTGGAACTCCTTCTAGCAGTAAGGGGCCTGCTGTCAGTCAAGCGACCGAAGTTATCCTCATGTGGTCATGAGCAATTCTTTTGCTTCATGTGCGCGTTGTCTTTGTCAATAATTTTAGCCTTAGCAATCTCTGCGGGGAGAGCGCCGGCGCGACGCCCCTCGGCGCGTTCGGGAAAGGTGGGCGAGACCCGCGCGGGGCGTTGCGGGATCGAGCGGATAGGGAAGCTGGCGAAGGTAAGTCCTCCGGCTCCGCGGTGGAGGGTTGCCATGAGCCGGCCGCCGCCAAGTGGATCGAGCGCGCGACGGCGGCGGGCGATCCGCGCCTGGGAACGATGCGCGGGATGGCGGACATGTTCGCCCGGTGGCTCACGTCCACGTTCTTCCTGGCCGACGTCGAGGCCGCGACGGCCGCCGCCGAGATGGAGGACGACGGCGTCCGCGACGTCCTGCTGCGCATACTCGCCGCGGACAGGCGGCGGCTCGTCGCCATGTACGAGGCGCGGCTCAGGTTTCTGGGGGTCTGGGATACGTTTCTCGAGCTCAGCTCTGGCGCGGCTGTTGATGGTCCCTGTAGATAAGCTCGGGGCTAGAGAAAAGGGGTAAATGACGTCATTGTCTGGAGGTCCATAGGGTTAGGCACAGCATAATAGTTGAATACTGTACGTGTAGTCAATGGGATGGCCTAGGAATTGGACAGTACCCTGCTCCTACAGTACTGGTGGTAGCTCCGGCCCAGACCTCCCTTCGTCATCATAAAATGAATCTTTATTGCCCCCCGGGTTAGCCATCAGTGAGCACCCAGAGTACCCATGCCGGCTGGAGTAATGCTCAGAACTAAATGGACAATATCTCGAAATCTTGGAAAGGGGCTGGAAATGGAGTGAATTCCGGGTTTACACTCCCACCGACTGTTACATAAACGACGGTGGGCGACGGCAGTAGTGCTAACCTGATAGGGGCACTATCATAGGGCATTTAGTGATACGGTAATTAGTTTTCTGAGGAAACGTATAGGATGACTGGTTTTCCTGAGCAATATGTAGTTAACTCTGGGCAGCGTAATTGAATAGCAGCACCTAAGGCGTGCTATTTCTGTCTCAGGTACCCGTAAGAAACGATTAATTGCTCACCAGGTCCGCATTGATGTCACACACAATGGTTATGACCACGGAGTACACGCGGAACTAAACAATGGTTCTCAGGCCTCTTAATGGCCGGCATCGTGTAGGGAGTCAACCCAATCTCTCCTGATTCACTCGGGAGCATTGTATTCCTTCATAAAGCCGTGGCGAGGCATTGTGCCATTGTTATGTCTCTTCCGTCACCCTGAACAGTCCCAGAATTGGTATCAGATCACCTACAAATCCCCTTTAACCGTCACACTACATATCTGGTTGCGGGCCTTTCCTTACATATCCTGTATCAACACTGTAATAATCCCGCCGCATCAAAAGGTCAAGTCCTCCCCCCCCCATCCGTAAATAAGGTTCAATTATCATTGACTAGGTGTCCAGTGAAATCGCGCTCGACGTAGCTTGCATAACTTTTCGTGATTTCACTTTCTCGGGGTCGCCTGCCAGGGTGTATGGAGACACAAGAAAAATCTTCACATCCCGGTTGATCAACGAGTTGTAGATCACGAAGAGACGCTTCCATTCCTCTTATCCCATTTTGTATATTCCCCTTGCGAGCGTCTCAAGTCCCAGTCCCCAGGGATTCGGTTCCAGCGCTCTAAATCTTCTGCAAAGCTCCGCTTTCAGACAGTGCTTGATACAGATGTCGTCTCTACGGAAATACTACCTCTGACCATTGCATGCGTCGTTATTTCAACTCACTGGCGAGTTCTATGTCGTCGTTGCGGAAGCCGGGTACCGAGGTTAATATGGTAATAGTGGATATATTGGAGAAAGCCGGGAGTGACTTTTCCATGTCATGCTTTCTCTGTCCTGGTAATGTCGGTAGCCCCATTTCTAGATGCTGCACCGCCTCGAGGATTCGCGAGCCTTCGTCATGGAACATGGCGTGTAAGGTGCGCTCTGCACACTCCGCGTGCAAATGGAACATGGGGTGGCCCTCATTATTCAGCATTGGCGGATACGACAGGAATTCTCGTATAGATGCATTCGTTTCATCGTATCCCCGGAATGCTCGACCAAAGGGGTCCCACACTCGATTCTCCAAAGTTGGCCAAATGAATGTGTCTAGTGCAGGGCAGGCCCATCCGACTAGCCCGTGACGTGGTCCTATTAAGCTTGGAAGGCTCCGGCCGGGGCCAGGCGATGCTGAGGCAGTAGGATATATGTATCACCAACGGCTGTGTAAGCCTCGCGACAGGGGGATCCAAAAGTCTTCATCCTTTGATTGCGACGTTACATGATGCTGTCATCTTCAAAGGCTAGGACACTTGGGCCACCTTTAGCTGGCGTGCGAAAGGAAGCTCGTACAAGAAGGGCCGCTCTTCAGCTAGGATGGCCTGAGTCCATATGAGGATCTTGAGTTCTGCAGGTAGCCGGCCATAAAGGAGACCCAGTTGATTCTCCCTTGGGGCTGCTGTTAGGAGCAGATCGGTGGGACGACGGATACGGGTCGGAAGTGCTTTGGACTGCAAGAGCATTGTGGCTATTGTAATCAGGGATAACCGGGGAACAGAAAATAAACCAAGTTGGCTTAATCCCAACCTCTTTTGTCTCGAAGTTCCTGTGTATGTTGCAAGGGTCTCGAGGCCTATCTTATATCCTGTCGTACGCTATCTCTCTCCGATAAGGTGGAGGAAAGAGCAATGGCTATGGCAAATTATTAAGATAGCTCGGCGAAACCACCACCAAAAAAAAAAAAAAAAAAAAAAAAACTTGGTTGCGTACGAACCTTTGAAATGTTAGGTGACTTACTTTATTCTACAGCTCGGGTGTTTGGGCAACATAGTCGTGATGCGCTTACTCTAACTAGAGGTTAAAGGGAGAGGATACTGAACTTTAATTGATTGCTTCACACTTTTCGGAGTAGCACACCCATGGTCGTAACGATGAACCATGCCCTAGAAAATAAACTGCTAGTGTCACTGCCCGAGCTACACACCCCCAGAGATATTTGCTTCGGAACCAAATTAAGAGCAATGGTGACAAATCTCGGCCCGGGCTCAAGAAGTTTAACACAAACTCATGAGCAATATCGAAACAATTCTAAATACATTCTTATTTGCCGTACAGTGCGATTACATGGAACACCTTAAGGCGGTAGTTACGAGTATAGTAGCTTTAGCAGGTCATAAACTCCATGGACCTATCAACAATTAAGGGCAGCTATTCCTGTGAGACCGAACTACCTGGTGATTATGATGAGCATACAGCAAGAATAAAAGGTTGATGTTAAGGGACTGTCACCTCTGTATTGCGCAAACCGATAAGGAGAAGTGGTGGGTGAGTCTATTGTAGATGATCTAGTATAGGGGCCGGCATTATGCGCATAATGAGATCTCATTACCAGCATTATTCCCAGTTAAGCACCACATCTTCGCCATTTAACCAATGCATTGTCCTGCATCATCAGTATAATAAACATTCATCCCGTTTCATGAACCAACCCCCTTAGACCTTCGAGACGCTTTGCCAGCATCACCGTCGACCGTCGCCCGTCACACGTCTCCCGTTCAATTTCGTAGTTCCTTCTCACGCGATGCCTCCCGCAGATAAGGAGACCCGCGAGTAATTTGAGCCGGCTCCTCAGGGCACTCACAGGCTCGAACGGATGGCTTGCAAGCACTGTGGGAAGACCTACACTTCGGGCGTTGGCAGCGCCAAAATGCGCCTCCATCTTGACAGTTGTACCAGGTATCAAGCCTTGAAACTTCAGAACCGGCAGATGCAACCAGTAAGTAGACACGCCAAGTGTGGTTCCGCCAGGCTACTTACGGTTGATGGGTCAACGTGGTGGGTTGCTGGTCTCCTTACCTAGAGGTAGCTAATCCAAGCACTCGACATTCCCAGGCCCATACGCCCCTCAGCATCGTAACTCGTAACAGGATGGATGAAATTGTCGATGACTTTGTGGTTATCAACCATGACGAGGCTAATTCGGCAATAAAGGATGCACCCCCAAACTTGAGCGACATCAGGGTACATGGTCAATGGCCTGACTGCTGATTTAGGCCCGTGAACAAGATGACCCACGACAACCCGGAATTGGGCTTCCAGGAGGTTATTGCGCACCACACGCTGACTTCATTCATGAGGAGCAAGACAGGATGGAGAGTATTCCCTTCGGCCTACGGCATGGCGACTGCGTGGGTGGCGGAGTTCGATACGAGAAGAAAAGCGCTCGTCCTGCTCTTCAATGTAGAGATGGGTAGGTTGCTGTGAGCTTACGATATACTTGCCGCTGAAGCGATGTCTAGATTCGCTGGAGGGAATGGGGCATGCGTGCGGCCACAACCTGATAGCTACAGCATCGGTGGCTGCAGGACTAGCAACGGCTGAGATTATGAGACAGCGCAATCTAGGGGGAAAGGTAGCGATGTTTGGGACGCCTGCGGAAGAAGGGTTGGCCACTCTCCTCGACTGAGCCACAGATGCGCTTATGAATTCAGCTTGGGATATGGTGATTGCTAAACAGGAGGGGGCGGCAAGATCAAGCTGCTGGAAGCGGGAGCTTACAAGGACCACAATGTCGACGTCAGCTTGATGTCCCATCCCGGTATTGTCAATGACTGTGCCCTCATGCGGACAGCCGCCTACCCAGTCCCACGCAGATCACGTCCCGGATAGGGTGCTTGGTGACGTCTACCGTCGATATTTCAACATGCTGTCTCCTCCCAATCTGATACCGAAGAGCGATGACATGGACGAGATCTGAGGCAGGACGATGGAAAGTACGGATCAGGGCAGTGTCAGCTATGCTAGGCCCAGCTTATATGTCGGTTTCTCGATCCCGCCGGGCGCGGCGGTAGCGGACCCCACAACCCGGAATTCCCCGAAGCCGCCGGGACGAAGGCGGCGTTCGAGCGGGGTTCGGGTAGCAAAGGCGCTCACAGGCGTAGCAATGGACGTCCTCGCCTAGAACGGTCTCCTGGAAAAGGCGGAGGATGGATGGAAGAGAGAGATACGGCAGAGCTCCAAAAATGTCTCTGCCGCCCCCCTCACCAGCATAACGTGAGGCACTCAGCGTGGGGCTATACCCCCTCCTTAATTTGTTTGCGCAGATGCGATGCCTACCGGAATTTCAGTAAACTATAGAGTATACCGAGTTTTATCCATAAAGTGCTATTGAAGCAGATCTTCTGGGACCTGAGCAGCGACCTGCTTTGAAAAGCAAAGCTTTGAGCGAACTGACTTGAATTAACTTTTAAGGTGATAACTGCCCCCAACTTTGCCGCTATTCCCATCAACACCAGCAGAGCCAATCACGTGTGGATAACGCAGCACGTACGATAGTTGATAAGGATAGTGATCAACTCGCTAGACTAGCTCTAAACGTTGCTTGCGCAGTGACATCAATCAATTGGGTTTGCATGGTGAGTGTATCTGGTGTCCTATCGGTAATTAATTAACTTACATTGTAGCACGTTATCGATATGGGGCAATCCGGGGTTGCGACTGAATACCTCCCCCGAGTTACTGATTGATTTCTGAGACGGAACATCATCCGGGCCCTAGACTAGGTTTACCACTTCAACATTTTGTCGCAGAAATCCTAAGCGTCGATCCTGCCGAGTGCTACGCTTCCGATGCCTCGAAAGCAGCCTCCGCGTGTATTATCATTGTATTAAAGCCCAATGGGTAGCAAGAGGAGCAAGAAGTCTTCCGCCCGGGACGCTGCTGCGACTACTTTTACCGATGCGCCCATCCTTGGCTCCCCTACGCCGTCGAATACTGCCCCTGCCGCCGCGATGACTTCGAACGGAAAGAAGACGAAGCCAGCGTCTCCCGCCCCGCAGTCATCTTCATCATCTCCCTCTTCTTCGGCGCTGGTTATATGTCGCAACAAGCATTGGCGGTACATCTCGTCTTTCCATGGACCATGGCTTCAGCTGCCGCTCGAGGTCCTCGAGACCCTCGCGAATGCGAACTACTACATGCCTCTCCCGCGCCCGGTCGACCCGTCCGTCTTTTATGATCTGGTTAAAATCAGGCAGCTTGTGGATGGGGCTACCGACCTGGCCGTTCGAGCCGCCAATGGCGTCACCTCTTCTTCCCTGTCCAGTTCGCTTGCCGGAGGGGCGGCGCATCACATGCAAGCGTTAGGACTCGGCTTTGGAAATAATGGTGGCATGAAACTGAGTCCAGAGAGGAGGTTTAGAATGCGCGAACAAGCCACCCAGAAACTCTCCCGCGCCTACCACCTCGACGAGATCGCCTCGAGCGTCGCTACAATGCAGTCTACCTCGACATTGGAAAACGTGGCGGGGCTTGTGCTGCAGAGGTCCCCGGAAGATCCGGATGCGAACTATGTTCATTTCTTCCACGAGAAGATCCCGTCTAGACAGCTCGCGGAATGTACAGACCTTCGTGCCCTCGACCTCATTGTCAGTCAACGGCCGTCCGACTCTGAGCCGCTCAGGACTCGGGCTATAGTCCGTATGTTCAAGGAGGACTTTGAAGGGGCCGTTCAGGATTTGACCACAGCACTCAACGTCTACCGCTTACAACGCCCAATGCACAGGCAGCCCCCTGAAGAGGCGATGCAGCTGGAGCGGAGGACCTGGAGACGGCGAGATAATCCCCCTCTCGAAGAGCGGGATCAACCGAGTAGTACAGAGGTGCAATTGTTATTTCAGCGCGCCGGCTGTTACCTCACTCTGGCTTGCGACCATGTCGAGGGAGCTCTGCCTAAACGAAGCACACATAATGGTGGTACTAATGGCACAAGCAACGGGGCTGGTGGTGACACCCCAAATCAAGATCCTGTCGAAGGCGGGCCAGATGCGACGCAGGAGGACAAGGGACCAACAAAGAAGCAGCTTGAACGGCGCAAAATAGTACGACTCTATGCCAAGCGTGCCCTGCGCGACTACATGGAATATTTCAAGCATTTCCACTACTCGCCTAACCTACCCATCGAGATATCAGATGACTTCACCCGCCAAGTAAATCAAGCTACTAACCGAACTAAGAGATACTATAATCAATCTCGTATGTCCTCACAGGATTCGACCAGCCCCACAGGCAGCTCGGCCAGCCATACTGTCTATACCCTCGCGACCCTCTTCTCCGCTAGCCCACCTGCGGATCTCCCGGCTTACCCTTCGACGGCGCTCGTGTCTGCTTCGGCCATACCAGAACCGATGCAGACGACTACGGAAGTCGTGACATATCATCCTCTTCTGATTGATGCGCTACACTCTCTCCTCATGTGCCACACCCTGATCCAGACCTCGGCCAAGGAGTTGCAGCGCCATGCGTACATGGTTGCCCGCCTCGCCCGCCTGGCTGACGGGTATCCGGTGTTTCAAGCTAGCCGCTCGCCCGCGAGAGCCGATTGGATCGAGGTCCTGCGGCGCGCTGAGAACTGGATCGAGCTGTCGGCGAGCTGGGAGACGCTCTGCGCGCCGGCCCCGCTCCCCACCATGTCGTCGGTAGGCAACGGCGTGTCGGCCGCGGCCGCCAGCGCAAACGCGCTTGCCATCACCACCGGGGGCTCCTCGAGCGCGGGCGAGACCGAGGAGCAGCGCAAGGAACGCATGCGGCACCAGGCCATCCTCGAGGCCCTCGAGGACGAGCGCGTTAACGACGAGGCGAGCTTCAAGGCGGCGATCCTGGCACGGCAGCGCAGGGCCGAGGCCGACCAACAGCAACACCACGCCGTCGCTACCACCACCGGGCCGCACGGCAGCAACGGCAACAGCAGCGCCGCCCCGAGCCTGAGCCCGGGCGCTGCGCAAAAGCGCTGGGCCGTCGTCGATGGCCGGGAGTACCCGATCCTGACGGAGCGCGCCGAGGCCGTCGCCCGCTGGGTCCGCGAGGCGCCCCCGGCCGGCTCCTCCGGGACGGGCGGCGGCGGCGGTGGTGGTGGCGGTGGCGGTGGCGGCAGGCGCAAGAAGAAACCCGGCGCCAAGGGAATCCCGGCCGCTGCCGCTTCCGCTGCTGCTCCTCCGGTCGACACGCCCCAGTCTGTCGAGACGGCCGCCTGAGACGAGCGAGCGAGGCAAATACCCGGAGATGGCTTTACTGGTGGACACTGCTGCGATGCTCGTCCTGGAGTGGCGGAATGGCGACGATCAATCGTGTCCAAATAGTATATCAGCAGCTGGCGTGTAAATATAAGTACAAAAGTGCCTTGTCGCGTTATATTGTTTACGATAGGTATATATAACCGAACTGGAGTGGTCGCGCCGGCGGTCCCTCGTGTGCCTCATTTGCTTCGTCCGCCCACTAGCTCTTAAGTGTCAGGGGTATACAGTTCATGATATGAGGGTTCATTTATAATGCGGGCATCGCACAGCCTCGTCTGTGGATACGTCTCCTTTCGTAGGCTCCAGCCATGAGCACTTACGCATGGTTACCTTGGTGTATCACACCGTTCCCGTATTTACAATCCATCCGACATTGATCTCGCGCCACGGTTGGCAGCACCTGGTTAAACCAGTGAAGCCGTGCGTGCCCGCTCGGCGTTGAAGACAGAAGATTGGGCTGACGAAACTCTCGGCCCCACTACGCGAGAACGGAAAACTGGAAGACATGAAGTACCCCCTGCATCATTCGCGTGGCCCCCTATTCGTCGTATGGGAGGCCATTGCTGGCAAGGTTCGGGACCCACAGGGGTTTTAGTACCCGTGATTGGATGATCAGATTTTGTAGTTGGCCAAACCTTATTATTCACTTTCTTCTTCGGCCTCGCTTCCGTTCCCTCGCAGACTGCCGCCGAGAAAACCCGACAACCCCTAAGCCCATCGTCCCAACCGGGATTTGGAACTAGATGGCCTCATCCTCGCATCGGTCAAAAAGTCTTCCCTGAGTGCCCTGCAGCGGCCGGTTCAGGGCATCGAGCCAGTTGACGGTCTTGCCGGCTCCCCATAAGGAGGCTCTTGCTCCTTGTAAAAGTCAGCCTCACCAGTCGAATCGTTTCTCTGGCTCAGGTTTGGATACGGCCGTAGGATTCGACATTCGCTCATCATCTAAATCAACCCCCGACTCTAGAAGTGCGTCCTTAAGGTCCTGGAACCCTTGGTTGATGTGTCCGACGAAACCGGAAGCGTGTTCTCTTTATACGACTCGCTGCCATCGTTGCTCCGTCGATATTCGAAGATTTCGGTGACAGCCTGAGATCCCTCATCGGATCCAGACGTGCTGTATTCTGCCCGTGTCTTGTCCTTGAAGGCTTTTCCGCCACGTGCAATAGATTTATTCCACTTGGTACTACTTGCGCTGCTCTCCCCATTCGACCGGGTGCTGGTGGTGCTGGTAATGCTGATCGGTGACGAATCCTTCTTCGTGCGGCTTAGTTGCGTTCGCGGGATAGTTGCGTGTATGATGTTTGCCGGTTTTGGAGGGGGCAATACTTGCAAAGCGTACGCTGGTGCTGCTTCCTGTCGTACACGCTTTGATAGATGGTACATCTGTCACCGTGATCTGTGGTATAGATCCATGTCGGAGAGCGTGAGTATGGCGTTGGAAGCCTTAGTTGGATCAGGGTGTTTGAGCTCGATGTCTGGGACTATATGGGGTGCTGAGAAAGCCGGTGTTGAGGGCATGCTCGTCGCCAAGGTGGCCGACGAAGGCGCGGCCAATGCACCAGATGATAGCAGGGAAGGTACAAACATGGTGTCGGCAGCCGTGGGGCTGGGCAGGCCTCGGACGGTCCTGTTGGTGAGGAACCACCAAGTCTGCTAGCGCGTGAGGCTGTATTGAATGAGACGTTATAGGAAAAGCGAGATGATGAACATGGCCATTGTTCAAATGTGATTGAAGGGCCGTGGTCCTGGGTTGTCTGCTTGACATTTCTACCGGGCATGAAATTCAGAACTGTGGAACTAAGAGAAAGTGCTCGGTCGTGAGATTCAGCGGTGATTCGAGTTGTGATCCGTCTTCCCTGAACGGTTTTTTCGAACGATGGGAGGGACGATGTGATCAAGAAGATGCTACCGTATTACGTGATAGGAATACAACGAAAAGCAAAGGCCGAGCGAGTGTATTGGTGGTTTGCCACCGTTCCTGTAGAAGAGATTATTCCAGTGTGTTGTCGTTGATGCGAAAAAGGGGGCTAGGTGTGATGCACTTCACGGCATACGGTTATGGGCAACAGTTGGCTTCCAGGATATGTATATGGTTAACAGGTGCGTGGCATGCAGCATTGATGCACCAGTCCCAATAGGACACCAAAGTTGGAAAGTAAACAGGATGCTTTCGGACAGCACCGTCACTGGAAGGCGCAAGATGTACGGCTACCAGGACTTTAAAGGCTTTAATAGAAAAGCTTAACCTTCGATGGCTGCAAATTTCGAAAAGCTTTCCGTAAGGTAAAACCTAATACCCATTCTAGCAATCGATTTGGGTGGTCAAAGTAGTTGCCGCACGCAACGGTGTGTTAATGGCCTTCGGTACGTCAGTTATTCTACATCACCTTGTGAACTTAAAAGGGGTCGACCACGACTGGGTAGTGCTGAACTCTTTCATCCTTCGCCCCTCGCGCCTCTGGAAAAGATTATCATCAAGCTCCAGTGACGACTTTAATCTTGCGGCCCTACTTGTTCGCTAAAAGCCGCCCGTACCGTAATGAGTTCTCATAATCCCTTCTGTCATCCTTGCCCAACGAGTCCGGTCTCCGTATTATATCCTCTACGCAGTGACTCCATTGGCTCCCCTGGGAAGCGCACAGTACGGTGGCCACGATGGATCTTATCGCCCTCTGCGCTTTCTTCCTCTCCATGGGGCTAATCAAGGCGCAAGTGGAGCGGCGTCGAGACACGATAGTCCAGGGGGTCCGCGGGTGCCAGAGGATGCACCGTATGCCGCGGCGCATCCGCGCATTCGCAGAGAGGCCTGGCCTGTTCGACGAGGACATCCTGACGGCGGTCGAGCTGCTGGGTTTTGGACTTATGGCGACCGCCCTCGGCCTGCTCCTGGCGCTCGGCAAGGGCACGTTCCGGGACCCCGTGGTGGTGAGTCTCGCGTTCGCCTTTCCGGTCGTCGTCGGAGGCCTCCTTTTGAAGATGGTGACGGCTGCGGATACGTCCGATGTTGCATTCTTCAACCGTGGCATCTAGCTAGCACGTATCTGCGTTTGGTGCACGATATCGTCCTATCAGCTGCATGATAGAGCATACGACTCGCTTTCCCGTCCCGCCGGTCCAACCTCTTATCTGAGCAGGAGTGGCGCGCCTAGAGAGGCTGGACGAACAATCCGGCCATTTCCCGGTCATCTTACGGGAAAGGGTACATCTAGGGAGCCAGGCATCATACTAATCTGTCAGCTTTACGAGCGAAACGAGCTGCTCATGGCTTTGAAATCAAGCTTGTCACGCTTGCACAGGAGAATCAGGCCAGACGCCTGTGGGAATGATATGATCTTGACTATATCGCTGTCTATTTTTGATAACTATCAGACCGAGTCTCCATGGCAGCCCGAGGACTACCGCCTCAAGGGAGGTATCCGAAACCTAAACGTCCTTGAGCTCCCTGGGGGCTTCGCTGTGCTGCACCTCGGAACCCTTGGGGTCGCGGGCGTTGAGCAGTTGGCCGCCCTTCTCGATGTGGTTCTGGCCGCCGAAGAGGGTGTCGATCTCCTCAAGGGACACCTGCTTGGTCTCGGGGATGAAGAAGAAGACGAAGGCGGCGAGCAGGAAGTTGACGGACATGAAGAAGAAGAGGCACTTGAGCCCCGCGTTGTTGAGAAAGAGCGGGAAGAACTGCTGGAAGATGGTATTGGCGACATTCTGCATCTGCGAGCACATTCCGACCGCCTGCGCTCGCACGTTAAGGCTGAAAACCTCGGCGGTCCAGATCCACACGGTGGCTCCCCACGATGGTTTGTAAAAGAAAATAAAAAGCTTTTTTTATATCCAAAGTTAGTAATTGTTCTTTCAAGTCAATCAAAAACGAACGAGTGGTTAGATGACACGGTTTCGGGAAGCTATCTATCCCGAAATGTGTCCCATTTGGGAATCTATGCCCTTGAACTAAGGAAGGAGTACGAATAAAAACCACCAGAAAACAACTTACGAATAGCATGAACACGATGCCGATGCCCACACCGGGCTCCTTGGCCGTGCCCTCGCCGTTGAGTCCGGGCACGTCGGGCGTAGCGAGGCCGATCACGGGGACGATCAGCATGCACACTCCCATTCCGATGGCGCCGACGAACAGCAGCCAGCGGCGGCCGAAGCGATCGGCCGTCCACACGGCGTTGAGCGTGAAGAGGATGCCGCATGTGGCGTTGAGCGCGTTGATGAGCGTGATGGTGTTGGACGACGGCCAGATCTGCTTGTAGATGGCGCTGGAGTAGCTGTTGAGCGTGCCCTGGCCGGACAGCTGCTGGCCGACGTTGAGGAGGAAGGCGAGGTAGAGGCGCTTGCGCACGGACGCGTCCTTGAATAAGGCCAGATAGGAGCTGCTGACGACCTCCTTCTCGAACTCGACGGCCTCGCGGATGCCCTGGAGCTCCTCGTCGACCTCCTGCTCCGTCTCGCGGATCTTCCTCAGCGCATTGCGGGCCTCCTCGACGTTGTTGTGGCGCTTGATCCACCAACGGGGCGACTCGGGCTGGAAGGGGAGCAGAACGCAGATTATCGTCGGCGCCAGCACCTGGAAGATGACGACCATCCGCCAGTCCCAGTGGCCAAGCCTCTCCTTGTGTAGATTACAGGCATAGGCGATCCAGTAGGCGATGAAGGAGCCAACGCTGTAGTTAAGCTGCCAGAAAGTCATAATGTGACCACGGATCGACGCGGGCGAAATCTCGTTAATGTAGACGGGTCCAGCGGCTGTGCCGAAAGTCAGTCGGAGTGGCAGACTATCGGGGGAAAAGGTGATGACAAACTCAGCGCCATTCCCTGGCCGATACCAATGATGACACGGCCGCCAATAAAACATCCCAGGTTGTGCCACGGAGAGAACGCTTGCATGAAGGTAGCAACGATAGTGAGGAGGCATCCCGAAGCCATTCCTACGCGTCGCCCGAAGCGGTCAGCGATGGGCCCGCCCATGAACCATCCTGCTACAATAGCTCCGATAGTGTACGCCGTGTTCACCAGCCCGATAAGGTTGGCATCGGTTTTCTGGGGCGCGGTAATATTAGCACCATTGCCTATACACCATTTTGCTTCGTAAAATGGGGCTTACAGGATCGAGGTCGAACCACTCCAGCCAGTTGGCCGAGCCCTGAGCAGCATTGAAGACGGAGGCGTCATAGCCGTACAGGATCATGCACTGTCCACGCTCTGGATTAGTAATTGCCCATTCAGAACACCGGAAAACCTAAAATATGTGTCGAAGAAGAAGCCGGGTCAATACGCTTCAGAGGAGTAGCTACTCGCGAAGCAATGGGGCGAGCGAAGGGGGGGTATGGGATTGCGAGATAATAACTCACCGTCGCCGCCACCATACAGCAGTACCTGTCTCGAGTCTTAGCCTGCGGTCTCTGTGTACCAGAGCAGACAGTGAGGGAGGAAGAGCTTACCAGGTGTACGCCCGCGTCGAGTTCACCATCTTGAGGGTAGTGGGGAGTCCAGCCTCAGGAGGTATCCGGGAATAGTACGGTCGGGGAGACCGGCTCAAGTCGCAGGGTGGGTGGACTGGGCAAACCGGGAAACTTGGAAGAAGAGAGATCGAGGAGGGAGAGCAGTGGATTGGCGAGGAAGACCTCGTTTCATATACTTCGTGGACTGATTTACTTATCTTTTCGCGCCGCCTACCTATCGCACGGGACCCGCTTGGGAGGACTCGCCCTGGGCCAAGAGATCGCCCCAGGGACAGGGGTCACCCCAAGCTCTCCGTATAGCGATTCGTTTGGGTCGGCCTGCCCATGTTTCCAGCCCGCCCTGCTCGCGATGCCTTCCCCCGAGTGGGTTGGTAGCCTCATGGCCTCCTCGAGAGCTCCAGCGCGTCTACCGGTATACAGTTAGCGGTCCCAGACTCCAAACCCAATGGCTCGTCGCCTTAATTCCCCGTCTTGGCCAGCGGCCCAATCCGGAGAAGCCTAGAGGGCCACTGCTAGGCTGCGGAGAATCAAGCTTTCCCCGGGCCTGGACTAGCCTCGCCCGGGAGCCCTAGGTATACGGGTCACCCCGACGTTAGAAAACCACCTATATTTCCACCAATCACAGCGTCCCGTGATTGAGGTGCGGAATCACACTGACTCTCAACTTCAACTTCGGTTACGACGGAATTGTCAAGAGACAAACCTGCTATGATCCACTCAGAATATCATCCATCAATTGACGGATACCTGTTCGCGGCAGGCTCTGACCAGAATAGCTGAGTCAGCCTTGTATCTAGAAGCTGAGATATGGGAATAGAATAGTAAAGATTCGGCCGATGATAACAGCTGATCATTCGCTTCCTATTAGAAGGGGTTTGATGATTGGAGACACCTATGTACCTATTAAGAATCTAAGTGCCTAGTTCTAGGTAGTTCAACTAGTATGGCCAACGTCCGCATGTCCGGGGTCGTTAGGCTTGTGGGACTCTTTCTTCCTGCAGGAATCAGCGGTGTCTGTCCGGCAAGATAAGAGGCGCATGGCGGATCGTACGTGGTGGAGAGAGGAGGCCCCGGGAGATAAAGTCTTTCCCACGAAATCTGGCGTGACGTAAACGCTTTTACTCATAACATTTTCGTCTCATGGGACGTCTAGTGACCTAGTGGGCAATGACCCTAACGCCCTTTTTAACTTGCCACCTCCAATGTAACTTTGCTAGGAAGAAAATATCGTGCGATGTGACCTCAGGTTCTGGCTGATAGGATAGAGAACCCATTGATTAGGTCGAGATCCAACCCTTTCGAGCTGTAAATGCACTGCGCTAAAGAATGCTGCTACGTAGTACTGGATATCCAATACTCATATTGTGGTATCAACGTCAAAAGGTACGCCCGCCCAAGCTCCCCGTCACGTAGCCCAAAACTCCAGCGAATTCCTAATGCACCGACCAGATAACTGACAAGCCCGCACGAAACCAAACAGACTCCCCGTGCATAGTAAGCGAACATGAACATTCAGTTCTCAAATTTGATATTCCTCGAGTCGCCCAAGTTCCCTCTCATCATCGCTTCGACATCAACACCGACCCACCGCATCTCTCTGGGGACAGACTGAGATACGATTTGTGGGGGTGACGCGCTCTGTTTAAGCTGCCGTCTCACACGTAGCCGATCGATTATCTCGGCAGAGATGATCTCGTAGCTCTTCTTGAGCGTGATCGAATCGTCCCAGCGCTCTCCATACTTTGCCAGCGTCAAGGCCGTCCTTTCTAGGCATCCGAGGCTCCTGTCGAGGTTGTCGATGATAGGACCAGGAGGCCTGTTGGGCAACGGCAGAGGCGGCGTTTTGCCGTACTCGACCGGCGGCGGTGGTATCGGCATGCCAGAAAGGAGTATATCCTCGGCATCACGGAGGACCGCGATGAACTGGCTCGCCATGAAGAATACTCGCAGTGCGTCATGATACGAATAGAAAGCGGTGTTCACCCCGCTGTGGGAGACCTCGTATATCCGATCCAAGTACGCAATCGCATGCTCGAAGATAAGTAGGCGGCCGTAGTCTGTCATATGAGGTGCTCGTGCTGAAGGTGCGATGCAGTACACGAAGCTGTAGCGAACTTCGAGGTCGAACAACGCTCTCATACCCATAGGCAGCGAGTTGGGAAGGGCCTCGGCCCACTCCTTCATATCCTGGCACATCTGCCAGATAAAAGACGATGAATCCGGCAACGGAGTCGGATCGGACTGAAATAGGGCCTGGTACCATTGCGATTGCGCCCGCCGTAATTGAAAGAGCAGAAATGCTGGCTCGGAACCCGAGAGCATCTGGCCGGTGATAGAGGCCCGGCGACTGAAGGAAGACGGTCTCGGCCAAGCGACACTTGCCGCATCGTCGGTGAAGGAGAACGCGCGCGCATGCACCATACTGATAGAGCTAGGCAGTGGTGTCAGTGACGTGGCTTTTACTAAAGGGCAGCAGCCAAGCTCACCGATCCAGCGAGTAGACACAGTAGAAGGTTTTCCGTCTCATGTCGAGCATGGCTTTATCCGACAACTGCTCGGGGGGCGGATCCTGATGGAAACCTAAATCTATTACCGCTCGGCACGTAAAGCCTATCAGATGCCAACTGTCAAAATGGGCAGGGTCGAGCATCGAGTACTGGGTGAAAAGGATGAGTGACTGTATCTGCGAGGTATAGCCCGGCATGAGAGCTCGGTCGGCATGCTGCAGAGCCTGTGAGACGAAGCGAAGGCCGTTGGCATAGAAGTCGTCGTTCTTACTTTGGCTCTGGGCGGTCGATCCAACGGCTAGAACCATGTACACGAGCCAATATTCGGCGTCGTTGATGCCACGGTCTTGTTGCGTGTAAATCTGGTCGAGAGTGGCATAAAGCGCGGTCTCGGAAAACGCTGGGAAGAGTGAGTATATGTTGTTCATATAATATTGAATGACACTTAGGGCCTGTTGCCGAGACGGTAGTCTCCAACTCTCCATTTCCGGTAAGGGGTCGTTGGATGCGGCCGCAAGCACAAGGCGCGCAAATGTCATGTTGCTGCTCATTGAGGGTTCAAAGTCCCGCGTCGTAGCGTTGATGGATCTCCCGACGTTAGCACTCGCACTCACGCGTTCTCCAGAGCAAGAGGGCATTTACAAGAAGCCAAAATCAGCCATGAGCGAGCTGACATCCGAGTTCTCTCGCCTACGTTCCGCTTTTCTAAGAATCGCGGCCCTAATGTTGGCCAGCGAGTCCTTTCGCGGTCCCTCCGACTCAGGTATCGGCGGCAGTTCTGATTCATGTTGAGCTACCGAGGCCTTCCGCGACCGAGCATAGGCTAGCCGCCTCTCTAACTTTTCGATGCGGAGTTCGAGAGCTGCAACATAGCTATACAAGACGCGGTGAGCCGGGTGTAACAACGCTTGCAAGTCATGCCGTAGGAATAGCCCTTACCTCCTTTCCTTACCCCTGGCGAATTGGTCATTCGCCGCCGAACATTCGTTTTCGCGCCCTGACTTTTCGCAGGCGGTGCACGCCGGTAATTTGCCATCGCACTTTCAACCATCAGCAAAGGCACCGGGTGAAAGACAAGTGTCATCAAGGACTACCTTTACTTTGGCAGATCGACCTTGGGATGTGTCAGCAGCGAGGTCCCCGCGGCTACCGGCAAGGGTCAAGGCGGTGATACTTACATCGGGAACAAGCGGATACAGGGCGTGACACACGTAGCAATGGGTTATCCGAGAAGCTTGAACGTGGCATTGCGGTTGAGGCCTCAAGCCGAACTCCCGAAGGTTAAAAGCTCCGTAATGCGCTTGATGATAGTAGCGCAAACTCGTGCGAATTCAGGACACTTGTTGACGGTTATCGTAGGTCCACTATGAGCTTAGTATACGACGGCGAACTAAAGTAGGCAGTCCATCGGTCGAGACACTCCGTTATGCACTCTTGCTTCAAGCGTATATTGCGGGTTGTATTGACGGGAAGCCGGCGACTAGAAGCTTTATTGAATATGTTCAAATCTATCCGTAATGACGGCGTCCCTGAGAAGAGGACTGGAGCCGTGTAAGCCGAAGAAGTTGATGAACAGCAGAGCCTTGTGATCAGCGAGGGCGGCTTGATTGTGATACTTGCGAATATATGTGGCCTGCTTACGTAGGGAAAATTAGCGGGGGTGAACCGTGTCTTAGTTAGCTCAGGCCTCCCTAGCCCGTCATCAAGGTTACTTACAGGTCGCAGGGGTATATTTAGTTCGATATGTGGGATAGCATGAAGCGCTACGTTAGGAATGGTGAGAATCAGCAGAAGAATTGATAGAGGTATTTTGGCACACAAAGCGTATGGGAGTATACAACCCAGCTGTTTAGGGAATCTTGCGGGGGCGGTGGAGGTAACGAACTAAATATACCCCCTGCGACCTGTATGTTCTATCCCCACTTTACTTCGTTTAACCAATAAAAATGCAAATCTCCGGTAACGAATTAACAAGGTTTAAAATAAGCGACCTGTTTAATACATTTTTTATTCTCGTTATTCTTGTTCCTTTTCGAATTTAACCAGACAAATTTTACTTCCCAGACTTTACGTGCGCTTTTCTATCCGATCAGCTTATTTGTGAAATGAGGACCCTACTATACCATGTATGCTCTACACTTTGGGAACACTACAGCACACCAGCAATGCTTAGGAGAATGTGGGGGAGGGCATAGATACACTACATATTCAGGGATTATTGCAGTTAGTGGCATACAAGCCCCACATATCTAGGAAGTCTCTGGTTTGATTGGCCGATGTATTAGAGCAAGTCGCAACGCACTAAAATCATTAGATAAGATACCTAAGACAGCACCATGCTAACCTCGATGAAGGTCATCACGTGACAGAAATCCTACGAATGCTTAATCCCTAATTATCCACGCTCGGACCAGAAACTACAGGGCAGATACCAAGCTTATGTATTACTTCTTAATAAACTATATGGTGAATACACATAGTAGGCATAACCCGATCGTACCTTACCGTCGAAGAAAATCGGGGCTTGTATAGCGCTAACTGCAATAATCCCGGAACATTGTACCCGACGGATTCGTTAGGACACTTCGAGCTTGGAATACGATTGCAGGGTATTACCCTATCCGCCGGGAGGCGACAAGACGTTAGCTGCAACAATTTTTCTGAAGGTGGGTAGCACTCTCTTTTTATTCGCCCACATTAAGCCAATCAACTTCCGCCGGAAGAGCTACTTTTAGCCTCACCTATCTTGTACTATAATACATGTACCAACACCTGTTACGATCTGCAACATCGCATTTCGGCGCAACGAAACCATGAGCGGAACAAAAGGACAGTAACATTGTTGACGTCAACACTTAAAGCGCCTTCGCACTCGCGTTTCTGTGAAGTAGCCCTACCCAGTAGAGCTTTAGTACGCCTTTCTAGGGGGCTACAGTAGGCTTAGCTTCCGTTTTAGGCCTAGGAACCGCTAAAAAATTGTAGCAACTAACGTCTTCTCGCCTTCCTGCAGACAAGCGCAATGGAGATATGCACTCCAACAAGCAAGATTGCTACCCACTGTGGATGTAATAGAATGTATGGGGAGTAGTATATTCTTACTGACGGCGGCTGAGATACTAAGAGCCTTTTTCGTTGGACACCAAAAGGTGGACGATCGAACCGTTGTTAGTTCGAGCTTATTTAGCTATATATGTCGTATTCCTACATTCTTTTCCAAGAACATGGACGGGCCCCAGCCATTCGGGTGTTGTTAAATATGACGTCTGCTGGGGTAGGTGGCTATTGAGAAAGGCTCTTTAGAGGCGCTATAGAACACGGCTTTATCGTAGTTATAGTGGATGCAGATCCCTCAAGTGATAAACCTTAATTGTTGGAGAACCTTAATTGGTGCCTTTTCGTGACGTACGAAGAAATAATGGTCCATCTCGCCCCAACTGATGATCGTCATACGAGGTCCAACTTAAACCTCCGTATAGATTCATGTGGCAGAAGTGGTGTTTCGAGATTGAATTAGCCCTCCCAGGTAACGCTTGGGAGTTGGTCGTACTATGGACGCCCACGTACATGACGATGCCAGACTCCCCGGTTTACTCGACGGATATCCCTGTTTTGAACAATATAAGATCTACGCCTATTCTGGTCCGCACCTTAATATAGTCTGATTTTGTCATATTCATTTTCTCTTTTTCTTTTCTAGCGCTGTAAAAGGACGTTCCTGATACCCCTCATGTGGCTATGTTGCTCTAGGAAGTACCCCTGTACCCACAGAAGCGCAGTTCCAAGTTAGCTACCGAAGCCCCCTTTCGCACCAACAGAAGATGGTATATGATATCGAATCCTCGCATGGCTCTGGGCTTAAGCGAGAACTTCCGACCACCGAAATCCAGAGCCATGGCACGTCAGTCCGTGCCGACAAAGCTTCGTATACTAGAGAAAGTTGGTCGTTCCTGAAGTCATGCCTCATAATTCGGACTGCCACTCGCTAGATTTCAATGTCCTAATGGGTGCTATCCCGGCCCTGGTAGCTTGAAGAGATCCCTCCGGATGGCTGCAATAGATGTCCCCACCCACCAACACTGCATATAAAAGCATGTTAGACGTCTCTTACAGGGCTTGTACCACGACAATCAGAGCAAGGGGGCTGCCCCGTGATGGTAAGCAAGATCGAGTCCTCGTGTGTACTTGCTGTGAAACTAGATTTTGTGCCCCTTGATGAGTTTGACACTGCCTTTCCCAGTGTCCATATTTGAGAACGTCTTCCCTAGCAGTCCATCTGTCATCTATCACCATAAGATCTCGCTGCTATCACATACGTGCAGTTCCGAACTACGAACTCGCCAGGCCCCAGACACTCCATTCTACCACTCCCACACGCGTCGCAATGCGGAACCGGCACCTCACCCCTATCAGGTATCTTGCGCTATGGTGCCTCGCGGCGACCACCGCAAGCGCATTCGGCTTCCATCAGGAGGGCTGCCAACTGGAATGGTCCGTCAAGAGGCTGGGCGACGACGATAGTGACTACACCGGGCCCTAGATAGCCTCCGCGGCTTGTGGACACCACGTGTGCGGGATCACTTCGTCCACCTCACTCGACCTCAACAACTGCTTCACAAACGACAACGGGCGTCTGGTGGCAGCCAGCCGGAGACTCCAAATTCCCCTTGGGTATTCTACGGTTCTTGCCAGTCCCTAGGGGTTCAAAGAAGAAAAGCTACCCCAATTCCCATCCTTTTTAACGGTTGACTGGGATTCCCTCAGTCTACCTGTCGGCACTCAGTATGGAGATGACGGACATGATAGGAACACAGCATCTCCTCGTATGTGGCGGTCATAGGTTAACCACTGATCATCGCTTGTAGCAGGGTTTGCGGCAGCTGTAGCTCTTGCCGGGTCACCGACGACTATACCGGCATGGAATGCTATTGCGTCGGACCTTTTGCGCCCGGCCTGAACGCCGAATTCCACACGAGAATCGACATTGGTAAGCCTCCCCTGCCCATCCTCCCTGTCCGCCAGACGGGCGACCTGGAGAAAGAACCCATTGACAGGGATTCGGCGAAATTATTAGGCGAAATCCTTCATAACTGGTTCGGGTACGTCTCCTGCTTCGGGCACCGCAGCCCGGACCTGACGCTGCGCGACTACGACTGCCGCGACGAGTGTTGGCAGCCCGAGAAGGACGCCGGGGGTAACACCTGCGCGAGCCCCTGCGACGTGGAGTGGGAGCAACGGGGACCCACTAGGTGGATAGGGGCCACTGCCGTGATGGCTGCGGTTAGAAAGCCGACTGGTACGAAGGCGGTATTCAAGGATGAGTCGACCTTGGTTATTGTTAAGAAGGGGCCAGGGTCTAGAACATTTACGAAACAGAGGGGATGATCAAACGGAAAAAAGGGACGCAACGGAAGTCTTGCCGAGGGTTACGACGATAGGGTAGGGGCTTCTGGGTAAGTGGATAGTTCAATAAACACAAGGATACTACTAATATCCCTTCGAGTGCCAAAGCCGCTACTGGAAATCTGCGTGGTTTTCGCTTACGACATAAATTAAGAAAGGGGCTCTGACGGCAGTAAAACCGTTCCTAGCATTCAAAAAAATTTTTTTTTTTATCTACACTTATACCTCGGAACTCCGTATTGTAGTTTGTCATAAGAATGAGGCGCCTATATAACGAAGTTGTCACACTTACTAGGGAGCAGCTGTACAGCTCTTGAGGGGCTTAATATTAATAACTAGGAAGCTCGGAAACGGTAAACCCACTTGGCGGTATAATCTACTGATATAGGGCTTCGGAAAGGATTAACGTTATTCCGAATAATTCCTATAACCTTGGGGGGGCCCTTTTCTATAACACTCCCCCTAATCTTTCTGTTCCTATAATAAAAGGATTACCCCTATAAGCACCTTCTAAATCTAACGTTTCTAAAAAGTTAAATATAAAGGAAATAAAATTATTAAATAGTAATTAAATAGCTTGTAGATATAACGCTTTTATTACCTCCTATTTAAAAAACCGGTTTCCGGGAACTAATCTTTTAAAGGTATATAACGTCCCCCTTATTATATTAAGCGTTTTTACGGGCGAATTCCGTCGGGTCGAAAAGGTATATATATATAGCCCTTTAATTACCGCGCTGGGCGTCTTTACGGGTAATTCCTTCGGGGAAAATAAAAAACAGTAAAACACCGTATATCCGATCTTAGGTGTTTACCGCCGTCGATAAATAAATGGGAAAAGTAATCGTTCCGACCGTATCCCGTAAGCTTTTTAGGTAATAATATTACCATACGTATTATCCGGAATAACTTTTATCTATTCGCGGATTTCTTTGTATTCGTCTAGTTAAATACGTTACTTTATACGTTTAAACTAGTTGCCCGTAATTAACGGAATCGTTATACCCGGCTGTTACGACCTAGTTAGCTACGGCCTTCGGAAACGGTCGTAACAGGGATTTAAGGACTAGGTGGGGCGATTACGTAATGGCTCGACAGGATTTGTCGCAGAGCCCTTAGAGCCAGGTTCGACAGGATCTGTCAGATATAAGGGATATCAGTTATGTTCTTGTATTGAGCTAAGTTACGTGTATTTCTCGTACGCGTACAGCTTTTTTGTAACCTAATAACGGAACATATATCTTCCGATCAGAAGGACTTTTTCCGTATTTAGGGTGCGTTTAGCACCCTTTGCTAGCTGATATACCCTCTTAACGCCTTAAAGTATTTATAACGTTGATCGTTACTTATTATTATTTTCTAAAGCTATAATTTTTTATTTAACCTTTTCTCCGGCAATTAAATCCTTTTAATTAATTAATTTTTTTTAAAATTATTCGTAAAGTATTTTTCCGCCGCTTAAAGGTTTTCGTAATATTTATTAATTCTAATTGCTCTTTAAAATATCTAAACGATTTACGTAATAAAATTTTAATTAATTTATTAACCAGCATATCGTTTATAAGCGTATAATCCACTTTAATTAAATCCCTCTCTATAATTTTTCGTAACCAGTAATTATATATATTTACGTACCGTAATTTCGTTTATAACAAAGTAATATTAACGTTAACAAGCCGTATAATCTGTTAATTATCGTATTACATATTTAACGGTCTAGCATTTAAAGTAATTCTTAATTCTTTAATTAATCGAAAACTAAATAAAGCTTTTTTTACAACCTGCGTAAAAAATAATAATTCCGCTTTTATTATAAAAATAATTACTATATCTTACTTATTTACCCGTTATCTTATTATTTCTTTAAATAACTTTATAACGTAAACTCAAAAGCTCTTTCGATTAACCGTATTATCCGCAAAAAAAATATCACTTTAAGTATTTAATAAATCTTCGTTTCCGAACTGCAACGTTAACGTTCTAATCCCGATTAAATATAATATAACTCAAATAACAGCTTTATAATATACGTCGCTAAGGTTCAGGTTAAAACGGGTAAATCGGAATACGGCAAAAGATATATCGGGTTGCGTATTAATTATTACGTAAAAAATAAAACCGATTTTCTTTTAATATTTATTAACAAAACCTAAATAAACCAAATTAAAATTCGGCAATAACTTAACGTTAATCCTAAACGTCTTTAGGAAATTATTCAGGCTTTTTTTAAAAACTAAATTAACCAGTTTATGTATAAAATCGAATTAAGATAACCAGATTTTCCTATTAGGTTTATCTTTAATTATTTCGATACCGAGAAATCACTATAAGTCCTCACCCCCTATAAAGGTATACCGTTCCCGTATCTGCTAAATTAACTAATCGACGAGGTCTTGGTCTTCCTTATAATATACTATAACAATATCATCTACAAAAAAAAATAAAAATAAAAAAATAAACACCCCCTAACGAATAAAACAACAAGGTTTATAAAAAACGGGGCTAAATCCTAATCTTTTAAACGTCCCGGTAAAATCTTTCTGTCATAATAACGGCAACTCCCTTAAGCTATACAAAGCCTTTTTAATTAGGAAAACCTTCTTATATTAAAAATACCCTGGAGGTATTTTTATATATACTTCGTAAAGTAAATTAACGTTAACGAAAACGTTAATAACATCATACTATTTAAACTTTAAATCGAACCTAACTACCGTAACGATTAACGTTTTAAATAACTTTCCAGTTAAAGTAAATACATATATATTACCACAAACGTTTTTCAGCTATTAATCGCCTTATATAACAAAACAAACCTTATATTTTTAAAACCAGCTATACTTATTAAACTTATAAACGTACATCCATATATACTCTAAAACCTATTTCCCTTTAGTAAAAAACTAATCAATTACTTCTTAAAATTATATTTCCTTATAACTTTATAAATAAACCTTTTCGGCTTTACGAAATATTTCCACTAACGGATATATACTTAACTTTTTATAACCTTATAGTAATAATAATAAATTACGCTTATATACCCGGTTTTACAACTTAAATACCTTTTTATATACCAAAATATTATTACCTTTTTAATTAAAATAACGTATACTTTAAGTAACTAACTTCCTTAAACTTCCGTAACTTACCGGCCGGTTATTATACGTACTTATAAAAAAAACTAAACGTTTTGTATTAAATAAAGCTTTTTATACCTTATATTCGTTTCGGATAATTCCTTTTTAATACGGAATATACGAAGGGCTTACGCCTATTACTCGTAAAATACTTTCGTTTTTTACTGTTACTTTAAAATAAATAATATTAAAAAAACTTAAAACTATTTTTATTCTTTCCGTTAACGTAATAATCGTAATAATTATTAAAATAAACGCTAATAATAATAATAATACAAAAAACGGAAAAAATTTAAATATAATGGTTGTATAAAAGTAATTAATCCTTTATAAATAAGTTTATTTTTCTCCATCCCATATATCTTTTACGCTAATATCTTTCTAAAACCATTCCTTCTATTCAGCCGGTAACTAAATTATTCCGTTCAGGTTTTCATTCTTTTCTTATATATAAATTAGATAATTATTATTCTAATCAGGTAACGTGCTATATATATAAGCGAGAGACATATATAAGTAAGCCGCTTTTTGGCATTCCGTAATAACAAATTCAAATAACTTAATAACAATATATTGTATTAATTTAAATTAATCGGATTCTTTTTAGCTAGATATATCTATAATTTCTTTATAAATACGCGCATTATATCCGGGTTTACCGTAAACGTTACATTTCCGTTTTTTCGTTTTAACCTTTTTACGACGACCCCCCCCAGTTGCTATTAATTGTATTTTTTTATTACCTTTTTTTTTAGGCTAAAAGAGCTTGTTTTTTTTATATAATAAATATTCTTTTTTTTTGAAAACGTTTATTTTTAATTCTGTAACGTTTATTTAAAATATAATTTGTTTTACGTAATTAAACGTTTTTTTCCCGGAGAAAAGCGGTTTTATGTAATAATAATATATAATTTTTTGTTATAAAATTAACCGATTTAAATATCTTTGTTAATAAGTTACCTTAATAATTTTTAATTTTCCTTTATAAATAATATTCTTATTTTATTATTTTACGGATATTTTTAAAGGTTTTCGTAAGCGGGAAAATAAAACCGGCGGAAGTTAATAGGGAAATAATTGGCGTAAATATAACTAAAGGAATTTCGAATTCGGAAAAGACGTTATTAAAATCGAATAAAATAAGGTTAACTTTTGCGAATTTAAATTTAATATTATCGGACGTTATAATAATTTAAAACGTGTTGTAAAAGCCGGCGAAATTTTTTTTTTTTGGTAAAATAAGTATAATGGCGTTATATTAAGTTTTCGATATACCGCGAATAAATGCGTTTTAAAATAGAAAAATAAAATATATTAAAAAGTTGGAACCGGTACGAAAAATACGTAGATATGCAAAACGTAATAATATCGTAATTAGCGTAATATTCTTCGAATTTTATCGAATAATAATTTTCGTAACCGTCGAAAATAAAAAAATGTTTCGAATTTTTCGTACGCGTTTGAATATATTTATTAAAATATTGGATTTATTTTAAACTTAATTTATTTATTATTTAATTATTATTATTTAATATAATTTTTTAATCGGCTACTAGTAATAAGTTATTACGGTATTAAAATTTAAAACAATTTTTTCTTATTATAATAATAAATAATGGTATAATTTAATTTTAAAAATTAATAACCTGGATAATTATAATTTATTTTTTATTTTTTTATTAAGTTTATTTAAGTTTTTTACGTTTTTCGGTATTAGTAATTACTATGCCCGTTATTATAAAAAGCTTTATTAAAAATCCAGTTTCGTCGAAGTTATAAATATCTTTTTTTATAATACCGTATTTCGCAATTATAACCCGAATAAATTCGAATTATTTACGAAATATTTTTAAATTTTCGGATAAAATCCGTTAATAATCGATTTTCCGATTTAAATATATTTAAATTTTTTTTTGCCGTTTAACAAAATTCGACGCCCAGTTAATTCCAACGCATTCCGTAATATATTAATCCAGTAATATATTAGCTATATTTTTAACATATTAAAGCCGGATAAAAAACGTTTACGTATTTAAGTTAAAAATTTAATCGATAATCGATTTTTTTTTTCGTCGGCATTAATTTCTGTAAAAAAAGGATAATATCGGTTCGGGTATATTTACCGTTAAAACGGTATATTAAAATAAAATATAGAACTTTATATATAAAACTAAACTTTTTATAATTAATTTTCGGGTTTCGTTTTTTAACTTGAATAACTAAATTTATTTTCGTTTTTTTTGTAAAACGTTTTATAACGTTAGTATTAAAAAATAAACGATTAAAAATAAATAGTTAAAATGGCGAAAAAAGTCTTTTGCTTATATATATCTCTCGTTTATATATATAGTACGTTATTTTTATTTATCGGAATAACTTTTATAACTTTTCTTCTATTACGTATAAAAAATTATTTTTTAAATTTTTAATATTACTTAAAAAAATAACCTTTTTATTAAATTATACGTCTTAAATAGTAATAACCTTATTAATTAACAAGTTCTAAATCTTATAAATATTTATAAATCGGTAACTAATTAAAAAATTAATTTACGCTTTAAAATTTAATTTTTAAACCCTTTATTTTTTTTATTACGGTAATTATTATAACGTAAACTATATAGCTATATACTTATAAATAAACTTATTATAACTTCCGATTAAATACTATAACGCCGTTTTTATACGTTAAATAAATATAATAAACTTCGTATAAACTTTGCTAAAAAAATGTATAATTAAAAATACAGTTATATAAATACATTATTACTTTAAAAATATATACAATTAAAAACGAAAATAACTTAACGCCACTTCGTATCGTAATCGTTTTCTTCTTAATTATACTTTTTAAACATTTTACACCCCCGTTTTAAATTTAGGTATACGGTAATAAAAGCTTTAATTTAATATTAAAAAAGAAAACGATTATAATATATCTCGAAATTAATAATTTTTCAAAATTTCGTTATCGCATTTAATTACCTATAAAAAAACCTTATTTTAATTCCTTAAAACTTTTAAAAAATATTCGAATGCTATAATTAATATATCTTACTCTCGGTTTTTAAAATAAATATCCTAAATAAAACCTAAATACCTATTAATAACAAATATAACGTATTTATATCTTTTTACGTTTTTTTCGAAATTTATAAAATTAATAACGATTTTTTAACTTAATCGGGAAATTTCCTTTTTAAATTAATAACGTATTTATCTTTTAGCCTTCGTCTTATTACATACCTAACATTTAATTATTATAAAACCTTTTAAACGGATTTTTTTCGTATAAAACTATAATTAAATAATTACTTCGGGCTTTAAATAACTTAATCTTAAATATTATATAATACCGTTACCGGTCCGTAATAATTTCGCTATCTATAAATTAACGTTTTATTTATAAATTACAAAAACTATATAAATAATTACTACGTTAATATTTTCGATAAAAAATTAATTAAACTTATTTATTAACGTCATAACTATTTAATTATATTTATCTCGGATAAAATTATTAATTTTTCGGTTATCCTATTAATACCTTTTTTTCCGGAACTGCCAGAAAAATATTAAATTATATATAAAGTTTTTACAATAAACTATATCGTACAAACATAATACTTTCGTACTGTTAAAACTTCGAAATACTACGTTAATTTCTCCGTATCCTTTAATCGGAACGAAATTATTACTTATATATACCCCGTCGTTTTATACAATTTATTTAAAATTTAAAAACTTACTAATAAAATTAAAAATATATATTATAAACCTTAAATCCAAAATAAATAAATTTTTAAAAAAATAAAATGCAACGTTTATCGTACTACGTTAATTAAAAACTAAAAAATATATTAAAACCCGTTTTACTCCCTTTAAAAATTAATCTATCTTTTAAATAATTATTTTTTTCCATATTTTTTAATAAACGGTTAATTTTTTCGTTTAAAAATTAATCGGAAAATATTCGACCTTAAACCTATATTACTATCCTATCGTTAAAACGGAAATTTACCGGGATTTTATTAAGAAATATGTAATAATATTAAAAAACCTATAAAAAAAACTTAAATACGTTTTATAACGGATTCCCTATATATCTAACTTTTAACGCTTTCGCTTATTATTACTGTTATTTCGGCCCGTTTAAAAACCTTTATAACCGCTTTATTTCGGCCTACGCCTTAAAATCCTTTTTCGCAGCTAAAAATTATCCTTAATCTCCTTTTAATTAAAATCGTCCTAATTAAAAAAATCTGTAAATATCCCGTAAAACATCAAAAACGTTACTTTAATATTTTTTGATATAAATTATAAATAAATTATAATCCAATAATTTAAAAAGTTAACCGCTATTTCTTAATAACCAATCGTACTGTTATTAATTTCAAACTTTTTTACCATTTAAAAAATAATCGTCCAAATCCTTATAATAAAAGCTAATATTATATATAAATCGTTTACTTATACGACCGTCGTTCCCGTTCTCAAAATTTTATATCGTTATCCTTAAACTATAATCTTTTACCACCTTACTATTTATTCGTTTAATTTCTTTACAAACTTCGAAATTTACTTTAATTTTTTACGGTACTTTCGTTAAATATTAATTAAAAACTTATTATCGTACACCTTGCCGGATTTAACCAACTTAACATATTACTTCCGTAAATTTTTTTTCTAAAAAAAAAATGATTTTTTTAATTATTGGAAATATTAATTTTAAAACTTATTTTATAAAATCGTTATTACTTTTTCGGAAAATATCGTATTTATAATTCTTATAAATATATACCGTAAAACCTTAATTATAAACTTTTTTACGTTCGGTTATTATCTTAAAAATATTCGTTAAATACCTAATATAATCGATTTTTTCGTAAATCTTTCCGGAAAATATAAATATAATTAAAAAACCGTTTAAAGTATTAATTTATATCGTATAACGGATTTATCATTTCGGATATAAAGTTATATTAAATTTTATTAATCTAATAAACTACAAAAATAACTGATTAAAATCGATATAATCCCATATATCAAAAACGTACGCTTTAACCTAGAATTCGCCCTTAAAACGATCCTAATCCTTATATCCGTTATAAATAACGGAAAACGTTAACGATACTGTTATTATTACAATTAATAAAATATATTAATAATTACTATTATTATATAACCTATATCGTCTTAACAATAGCTGATTAATTAATAATAATACGAATTAAATGAATAAAACTTTTAATTATCAGATATAAGGGATATTAGTTATATTCTTATATTAAGCTAAGTTACGTATGTTTCTCGTACGCGTATAGCTTTTCTATAGCCTAGCAACGGAACATATATCTTCCGATCAGAAGGACCCTTTCCGTATTTAGGGTGCGTTTAGCACCCCTTACTAGCTGACAGGATTTACCAGATATAAGGGACATCAGTTGTGTTATTGTATTCGGCTAACTTGCGTATGTTTCTCGTACGCGTATAGCTTTTGTATAGCCTAGTAACGGAACATATATCTTCCGATCAGAAGGACCTTTTCCGTATATAAGGTGCGTTTAGCACCCCTGCTAGTTAACATACCCCCTTAACGCCTTAAAGTATTTATGGCGTTAATTATTATATATTATCACTTTCTAAAGCCATAATTTTCTATTTAACCTTTCCTCCGGCGATTATATCCTTTTAATTAACTAATTCCTTTTTTAAAATTATTTGCAAAATACTTTTTTACCGTTTAAAGGTTTCCGTAATATCTATTAATCTTAATAATTTTTTAAAATACTTAAATAATTTGCGTAATAAGGCTTTAGTTAATCTATTAATTAGTATATCGTTTATAAACGTATAATTTACTTTAATTAAATTTTTTTTAAGGTTTTTCGTAATTAATAATTATATATATTTACGTACCGTGTTAATTATTGGTGTAATTACTTCGTGTCTTTAGCTCAGCCTGGATAATACGGCTTAAACCCAACGATCTTGCATATTTAATAGTTTAATATTTAAAACAACTCCCAGTTTTTTAATTAATTAAAAATTAAATAAAATTTTTTTATAACTTACGTAAAAAATAATAATTCCGTTTTTATTATAAAAGTAATTACTATATCTTACTTATTCGCCCGTTATTTTATTATTTTCTTTTTAAATAATTTTATAACGTAAACTTAAGAACTTTTTCGATCGATTATATTATTCGTAAAAAATGCGTTATTTTAAATATTTAACGAATTTTCGCTTCCGAATTATAACAGTAACGTTTTAATTCCGATTAGGTATAATATAACTTAATTAATAGCTTTATAATATACGTCGTTAAGGTTTAAGTTAAAACGAGTAAATCGGGATATGGTAAAGGATATATCGGGTTGCGTATTAATTGTTACGTAAAGAATAAAACTAATCTTTTTTTAATATCTATTAATAAAATTTAAATAAGTTAAATTAAGATTTAGTAATAACTTAATGCTAATTATAAACGTTTTTAAGAAATTATTTAAGCTTTTTTTAAAAATTAAATTAACCAGTTTATTTATAAAATCGGATTAAATTAATTAAAATTTTCTGTTAAATTTATTTTTAATTATTTCGATACCGAAGAATTATTATAAATCCTTACCTTTTATAAAGGTATATCATTCTCGTATCTATTAAATCAACTGATCGACGAGGTCTTAATTTTTCTTACGATATATTATAACGATATCGTTTACAAAAAAAATAATAAATGCCTCTTAACGAATAAAATAATAAGGTTCGTAAGAAATAAGGTTAAATCCTAATTTTTTAAACGTTCCGGTAAAGTTTTTTTACTATAATAATAACAATTCCCTTAAACTATATAAAACCTTTTTAATTAGGAAAATCTTTCTACGTTAAAAGTACTTTAAAAACGTTTTTATATATATTTCGTAAAATAAGCTAATATTAACGAAAACGTTAATAACATTATATTATTTAAGCTTTAAATCGAACTTAGTTACCGTAACGATTAACTTTTTAAACGACCTTTTAATTAAAGTAAATACGTATATATTACTATATACTTTTTTCCGTTATTAATTACTTTATATAATAAAACGTATTTTATATTTTTGCAACCAGCTATATTTATCGAACATGTAAATATATACCTATATATATCTTAAAACCTATTTCCCTTTAGCAAAAAATTAATTAACTATTTTCCAGGATTGTATTTTTTTGTAACTTTACACATAAGCCTTTTCGGCTTTTCGAAATATTTCTCCTAACGGGTATATATTTAGCTTTTTATGGCCTTACGGCGGTAACGGTAAATTACGCCTATATATCCGGTTTTACAACTTAAATATTTTTTTAAATATTAAGGTATTATTATTTTTCCGATTAAGGTAATATATATTTCGAATAATTAATTTCCTTAAACTTTTACAACTTACCGGCCGGTTATCGTACGTATTTATGAAAAAAATTAAACGTCCTATATTAAATACGGTTTTTTATACTTTATATTTATTTCGGATAATACCTTTTTAATATGGAATATACGGGGGGCCTATATTTATTACCCGTAAGATATTTTCGTCTTTTACCGTTACTTTAAGTTAAATAGTATAAAAAGAATTTAAGGTTATTTTTATTTTTTTTCGTTAATATAATAATCGTAATAGTTATTAAGGTAAACGTTAGTAATAATAATAGTTTAAGGGACGGAAATAGTTTAAATATAACGGTCGTATAAAGGTAATTAATCTTTTACGAATAGGTTTATTTTTTCTTATCTCGTACGTCTTTTACGTTCATACCTTTTTAAAATTATTTCTCCTATTTAACTAGTAATTTGTCAGATATTCAGATCAATTGTTAGCTCACTGAGCTACGAACCCCTCTTGGGTCGTATCAGCGACTGTTGTTGGACAGTCTAGTATCAGGATTTATATGGGGTCCTGTCCTAGCCTAGTCTTCTTAGCTACAGGGGGCTGTATTCTTATATAATTAAATTGTTCCGTTTAAGTTTTTATCCCTTTTTATATATAAATTAAATAGTTATTATTTTAATCAAGTATTTTTTATTTATCGGAGTAATTTCTGCAACTTTTTTTCTATAACGTATAAAAGGTTATTTTTAAATTTTTGATATTATCTGAAAAGGTGGCTTTTTCGTTAAACTGTACGTTTCGAATGGTAATAACCTTATTAATTATCGGGTTTTAGATTTCGTAAATATTCGTAAATCGGTAACCGACTAGGAAGTTAATTTATATTTTAAAATTTAACTTTTAAAATACTTGTTTTTTTTATAGCGGTAGTTATAGCGTAGGCTATATAGCTATATATTCGCAAATAAACTTGTTAAGGCTTTTAATTAAACATTATAACGCCGTTTTTATACGTTAAGTAAATATAATAAACCTTATATAAGCTTTGCTAAAAAGGTGTATATTTAAAGGTATAGTTATATAAATATACTACCGTTTTAAAAATATATACGATTAGAAACGAAAGTAACTTAACGTTATTTCGTATTATAATCGCTTTTTCCTTAATTATACCTCTTAAACGCTTTATACCCTCGTTTTAAGCCTGGGTATGTAATATTAAAAGTTTAAGTTTAATATTAAAAAAAAGCAACTATAATATATTTCGAAGTTAATAATTTTTTAAAATTTCGTTATTATATTTAATAACCTATGGCCTAATAGCTCAGTGGTCGCGAACCTGGGTATCTTTTTCAATTGCGACAGGCTTAGGCACCCTGTTTCGGTTAGTTTTAAGAGATAGCTGGTTCAAATCCAGCTTAGGCTACCGTTCCTTTAGGTAACGCCAGCCTAAAGGAGCTAGACTATTGGAGCTTCGGCTCCGCTACCGTATCGGCGACAATTAAGGGGTAGCTGGGAACCAGTCACGATTGGGGGCGCTGGGAACCAATTAATCAATCGGGTGTATTTTATCGTCAGTTGCCGTATGTCTCATAACCCGTATTACGTTTTTCCGGTTCTTGCCAAGAAAGGACGGTTTTTAAGGGGTGCTCCCCGGTCGCGTTTGTGTTAAACCAGTTATGCATGTATTTAGTGAATGGATCAGCTGTGTGCTGTGTGTATATAGCTAGATATCTCAATGGCATTTTACCTTGTATATTTAATAACCTATAGAAAAACCTTATTCTAATTTTTTAAAGCTTTTAAGAAATATTCGAATACCGTGATTAATATATTTTACTCCCGGTTTTTAAAGTAAATGTCCTAGATAAAGCCTAAATACCTATCGGTAACAAATATAACGTATTTATATTTTTTAAGGTTTTCTTCGAAATCTGTAAAATCGATAATAATTCTTTATCCTAATCGAAAAACTTTTTCCTTCGATTCGCGGCATATTTGCCTCCTAGCCTTTACCTTATTACATATTTAGTATTTGATTATTATAAAACCTTTTAAGCAGATTCCTTTATTATAGAATTATAATTAAACGATTATTTTAAACCTTAAATAACTTGATTTCAAATATTATATAATACCGTTACCGGTCCGTAATAATCTTGCTATTTACGAATTAACGTTACGTTTATAAGTTATAAAAGTTATATAAATAATTATTACGTTAATATTTTCGATAACGAATTAATTAAATTTATTTATTTATATAACAATTATTTAATTATACTTATTTCGGATAAAATTATTAATTTTTCGATTATTTTATTAATACCCCTTTTTCCGGAGCTGCCAGAAAGATACCAGGTTGTATATAAAGTTTTCGTAATAAATTACGATGTATAAACGTAACGCTTTCGTACCGCTAAGGCTTCGAAATATTACGTTAATTTTTCCGTATTTTTTAATTGAAACAAAGCTGTTATCTGTATATACCTTGTCGTTTTATACGGTTTATTTAAAATTTAAAAATCTGTTAATAAAGTTAAAGATATATATCGTAGACCTTAAACTCAAAATGGATAAATTCCTTGGGGGATAAGGCGTAATGTTTATTATATTACGTTAATTAGAGATTAAAAAGTACGTTAGGATGTAAGGATATGGGCCTCGGGGCGTATCCTACTTAAGTGCGGACAAGGACTTCCAACGCATGAAGCGTTAGAACTGCTGATCTTTTGGTCATATACCGGAGTGGCTAGTCCTTTTCATTCCCTTACATAGGACCCGTTTTACTCCTTTTAGGAATTAATTTATTTTTTAGGTAGTTATTTTTTCCATACTTTTTGATAAACGGTTAATTTTTTTTAAAAAAAAAACTAATCGGAAAACACTTAGCCTTAAACGTATGTTACCATCCTATTGTTAAAGCGGAAATCTGCCGGAACTTTATTAAGAAATACGTAATAGCATTAAGAAAACCTGTAAAAAAAGCTTAAGTACGTTTTATAACGGGTTCCTTATATATCCAACTTTTATCGCTTTCGTTTATTACCGTTTCGGTTTGAATAAAAATTTCTACGATTTCCTTATTTTAATTTACGCCCTGGGATTTTTCCTTGCGGTTAAGGGTATTTTTAATCTTTTCCTAATTAGAATTGCCTTAATTAAAGAGATCCGCGAGTATCCCGTAAAACGTCGGAAACGTTACCTTAATATTTTTCGATATAAGTTATAAATAGGTTATAATTCAGTAATTTAAAAGGTTAGCCGCCACTTTTTAATGATTAATCGTACCGTTATTAATTTCGGCTTTTTTTATTATTTAAAACGTAATTATTTAAATCCTTATAATAGGAGCTAATGCTATATATAAGTCGTTAACTTATACGATCGTCATCTTAAGTTTTAGGATTTTATATCGTTATTTTTAAGTTATAATTTTTTACTACCTTATAATTTATTCGTTTAATTTCCTTGCCGATTTCGAGGTTTGCTTTAACCTTTCGCAATATTCCCGTTAAGTATTAATTAGAAACCTATTATTATATACTTTACCGGATTTAACTAGCTTAGCGTATTACTTCCGTAAGTTCTTTTTTAAAAGGAGATTTATTTTCTTAATTACTGAAAATACCGATTCTAGGATTTATTTTATAAAATTGTTATTATTTTTTTAAAAAGTATCGTATTTACGATTTTTATAAGTATATGTCGTAAAATCCTAATTATAGGCTTATTTACTTTCGGTCGTTATTTTAAAAGTATTCGTTAAATAACCGGTATAACCGATTTTTTCGTTAATTTTTCCGGAAAATATAAAATATGGTTAAAGAACCGTTTAAGGTATTATTTCGTATCGTATAACAAATTCGTTTTTTTGGATATAAGGTTATATCGGGTTCTGTTAATTTAATAAATTACGAAAATAATTAATTAGAATCGATATAGTCCTATATATTAAAAGCGTACGTTTTAGCTTGAAATTCGCCTTTAAAGCGGTCCTAGTTCTTAGGTCCGTTATAGATAACGGAAAACGTTAATAATACCGTTATTATTATAATTAATGAAATATACGAATATTTATTACTCATATATAACTTATATCGTTTTAGTAATAACTGATTAATTGATAATAACGCGAATTAAGCGAGTAAGACTTTTAATTATCAGATATAGGGAATATTAGTTATGTTGTTATATTTAGCTAACTTGCGTATGTTTTTTGTACGCGTACAGCTTTTGTATAGCCTAGCAACGGAATATATATCTTCCGATCAGAAGGACCCTTTCCGTGTATAGGGTGCGTTTAGCACCCCCTGCTAGCTGACAGGATCTGTTGCAAAGCCCTTAGAGCCAGGCCTTACTAATAATAGGAGAATCAATATATAGGACCTTTTTTTCCATAATTTAGATAGCGCTAGTTTGTAATATAACTTAGTTACTTAAAATACCTTTAGTATTATTAGACGTAATTAAGTTATTTTCTTTATTTAAATCCCGTAATACGATTATTAATATAAACCGTACGATTTGATTTAATAATTAGTTAATTAATTTAAACGTTATATATTATAAGTTTTTATTTAATACTATTATTAGACTTTAAGTAATTTTCGTTAATATTATATTTATTAGTAAATAAACTAAAAAATAACCTGTTTATAAGGTTTTTAAGGAAACTATAAGTTCCGACGATAAAAAGAAACGTTCCCGTTTTTTAGCAAATAAGGTTTTAGAAAAACTCGACCCTATTACGAATTATGTTATTTAATTTAAAAAGGAGAAAAGTAACCTTATTATTTTCCTTTAAGTTACGTATAAGCGCCTTAAGGAAAAAAGTAAGAAGGAAACGGAGAAAGGGGTTAAAGGGAATTTTTCCCGTAGTAAAAAGTTTTAAACGATTTAAATAACGAATATTAAAATATTTAAAGAAGTTTAGAAATTATTTAGGCCTAAATTTTTTAACGGAACCTTTATTAAGTTATAGTTATTTTTAATTTAGTATTAAACGTATTTCGAGTATTTTCTTATTAAGCTTGTTATTTTTACGGTTTAAATAAAGTTTACAGTAAGGTTATTAACAGGTAACGTAATTATATGATTTAAGTTTATATTTTAAGAGTACGTTATTTTTCCCCTCAAATAATAAAGTTTAGAGATTTAAGTAATATATAATAATTACGAAAAGTTTAAGAATATTTTAAGAAAAGTTTTTGGAATAGTAGATAAGAAAATTAAGATAGAAATCTAGATTAAAAAATTACAATAGAAAGGAGCTGTATTAGCTTACGGTAATATATTTATTTAGCTGGCATTTAAAATTGAATAGCGATAGAAAGTTTTTATGGCTATGTTTTTTAACGGTTTGAAAAGAGAAGTTTAAAAGGAATTATTTAAGAAAAATTAACTTAAAAACTTAATAGATTATATCGTAATAGCGGTTAAGATTAATGATTAATAGTACGTTTGGAGAACGCGATATTCTAAGATATAATAAGGTAACCGGCTTAAATATACGACAAGCGTTTTATAATATATTAATATATTATACGGTATTAAGTTAGGCCTTATAGAAATCGGAATAATCCGATAATAAAGATAGGCCTTACTTAAGTGTTTTAATTGCGGGGAAATCGGATATAAGGCCTTTCGGTATAAAAAACCAAGGAAACCCCGTTAGGAAAAATGGAAGCCAATATTTAAAAGGTAACGAGAAAATAATAAGGAAAAGAGTAAAAAAACGATTAATATAATTCGACCTTAAATTAATTAATTGTTAGGTTAGTTAAAGGAATATAAAAGATAATAAGAGCTTATTAATATTATTACGTTTTTAATATAGTTATAAAAAAGAACGACGTTATTAACGAATATAACAAGTAGTATAAAAGATATAGGAATAAATGTGATAATATAAGGAATAGGACGAGACCTTGTGTTTAGAAGAGGCTAATTAATATGTGAAATTTTATGCTATTAACTGCCGACGGTCCCGATATTATATCTATAAAGAATATAAGGAGTATATCGTTAAGAAAATTTTACGTTTATGGAAATAAGAATTTGATTTTATTTATTAAAAAGGTAACAACCTGCGAAACAAGAGGTAGTACCGTTATTTAAAAATTATAATAACTTAATATAAAATTAACGAGATAGCCGTAGTTAGAAATTAAACCTAAGAAAAAAGTTACCCGGCGGAAGACTTTTAATGTTATTAAGATTAATGTAATTATTAAATAAAAAAGAAGTTATTTTATAATACCGTTATAAAATCTTATTAACGGATTATTAATAGGTTAGCGTTTTAAATAAGGTTTATGAAATTTTTTTAAAAACGACGTGAATTCCGTTAGGAAATTTAAGATAAAATTTAAGATTTACGAAATTATAAAAGGAAATATAATATTTAATAGGAGAAAGGCGATAATTTATAGTTAATATTACCGGACGAGGAAATAATTAAGATTTTTACGAATTAAGTAGAGGAATTTATAATATAAGTTTACGAATAATAAAAGATACGACGACGATTTAAATAACTTTAAGAATAAGTAAAAAAAATAAAAAAAATAATTAAAAGGACTCCGAATATAAAATAATCAAGATACGGAGACTTTACGAAAGCTTTTATAAATCTTAAAAAAATAACGTTACCTATAAAGAAGCCGTAAATAAGCGGAAAAAAAGAGGTTAGATTATAATACTTTAAAAGAGATTTAAATATAATAATTAAAGTTACGGATAATAATGCCATAACCGTATAAGTACAAATTAAGAAAAACTGGTATATCGTAATAGTAAATTGCAAAACGATAACTATTAATTATATTAATTTAGAAATAGTAAATTAGTTAAAATTATTATTAAAGGAGAAAAGTTAACTTTATAAGGTTAAGAATGCTAAAGGTGAAAAATTTATTTATAACGATAAATAAGTTAAATATAAGATTAATTATTTTAAGATTTTTATTAAAGAAAGAAAATAAATTATTAATTTCGATATTATTTTATTAAATAAATACGATATAATCCTTAGAAAACTATGATTACATTAGTATAACCCCTTATTTAATTGGGAAATTAATTAGGTAAGCTTTCGCTTATTTCCTAATATAAGGAAGGATAAAGAAGATTTAAGATTTTAATATTTAATCGATAAGGACGACAAATGTAAGTATAAAGATACGATAAAACTCTTATTATTTAAAAAAAATAAGATATATTTAAAATAAAGAGTGTAATAAAAGGATATAACGCGTTATTATAAACTTTAAAGTACGATTTTAATAGATAAATAACAATTTATAAGTATAAGTTAAGAAATTACGAGAGTAAATGGTAAAAGTATTATTATAGTATTATAAAGATAAAAAGCTTTTTAAAAAAAGCTTAATACGAAGTTATTATAATATAATAAATAAGATTATAAAATAATTTTTAAAAACGGTAAAATAATTACTTTTTATTTTATTTATAATTTAAACGAGGTGGAGTTATACGTTTTTCGCGATTATTTAAAGAATAAGTTATAAAAAGAATATATATAACGTTATAAGTTATTAGCTAGATATCTAATATTTTTCGTATTACGAAAAAACGGAAAATTACGATTTGTTATTAATAACCGATAATTTAATGATATTATTATTAAAAATAGAATATTATTATTATTATTTACCGAGATTAAAAACCGATTACGAAATGTTAAATAGTTTACGGTTTTAAATTTATAAGAAGGATATAATTAAATTCGAATTAAATTAAGAGACGAATGAAAAACAGTTTTTAAAACGAAGTATAAATTATTCGAATATTTCGTTATATTTTTTAGATTTACGAATGTACCAGCAATTTTTTAACGGATGGTTAAGTACGTATTCCGAAAATATCTTAATATTTTTATTATATGTTACCTCGACGATATCTTCGTTTATTTAAAGATAAAAAAGGAATATATAAGATATGTTTATAAGATTTTATAAGTTTTATAAGACGTTAACTTTTTAGTTAACGTAGGAAAAAGTATTTTTTTATAATTAAGAAGTTGACTATTTAGGATATATTATTATCCTAGGGTATATTAGGATAAAGCTTAAAAGAACGTTATAGTTAAAGATTAGAAAATACTTATTAACGTTACGGAGGTATAACTATTCCTTAGATTTACCAATTACTATCGACGATTTATACGACATTTTAATAAAATCGTAATACTATTAACAGAATTTATAAAGAAGGATTAACGGTTTATATAGGTTATAGTTACGGAAGGGGTCTTTTAACAGCTTAAGGACGCTTTTACTAGCGAACCTGTTTTGATAATGTATGACTTAAATAAGCTAGTAGAATTTAAGACCGATATTTTAAATTTCGCTTTCGAAGTAGTAGTTTGCTAACGAGATGATTAAGGAAAATTATACCTTATCGTTTTTTACTTTTACAAATTATATAATACCGAGTTAAATTACTTTATTTACGATAAGGAATTTCTGGCTATTATTAAATATTTTAAGAAATTTAGATATTATTTTAAAGGAAATAAGTATTAGGTAAAGGTGTATATAGATTATAAAAATATTTTTATTTTGTAACTATTAGAGAATTAGTCGGACGATAATTACGTTATGTAAAGTACCTTTTAGAATTTGATTACGTTATTATTTATCGTAAAGGATTTAAAAACGGTAGAGCGGATGTTTTTAGCAAATAATTAAATTTAAAAGATTTTAAGGTGAAAATATAATAAATTATTTTCGACTGGATATTAGAAAGATATTTATAATAACGATATATTATTATTATTAGAATATTAATGCTAACCATATATTAAGAAATATAGTAATATTATGATAATTTATTAAAAACTAAAAAATAGATAAAGTTTATATATTAGAGGAATATTAGAAAAACTTAGTACGAGAAATATATAAATATTAATTATACGGATAATTAGAAATTTATAAGATTTTAAAACGTTTATAACGGATATATTATTTCCTTAAAATAAAATTAACCGTATAAAAAGTTATACGTTAATATAATATTTGCGTTAAGATAAAGATTAGACGATATAAATTATACGGAAAATTATAATTATTATTAGTTATTAAGCCATTATAGGATTTAGTTATATTTAATTTTATTATTAAGTTTTTTTTATTAGAAGATTTAATTACGGGTATATATTACGATAATATTTTTATAATCGTTAACCGTTTTATTAAAAATTTTTATTTTTTATTTTTTAATAAGAATATAAACGCTAAATAAATAGCGTATATTTTTTTTGATATATTTTTAGTATATATGAATTATTATTGGAAATTATTTTAAATAAACAAACGACTTTTATTTTAAAGTTTTGGCGGAGTTTAATAGTATAACTTGACTTAAATTATAAGTTATCGGACGTTTTTAAATTATAAATAGATACATAAACGGAAAAAATTAATTAGATATTAAAAATATATTTACGATATTATATTAACTATAAACAGAATAATTAGGTTAAGAAGTTACTTGCTACTTAATTAGCTTATAATATTAGTTATTACGATAATATTAAGACGATTTTAATAATTATTAATTTGAATTTTATTTTAGAAATTTATAGAGAAATACGAGAAGGAGGTTTAATTAACGTTAAAGCAATATTTACTTTAAAATAATTTAAATAATTATATTAAGAAATAACAATGGAAATTTAATTTATACGCGATTAAATAAATAAATTTTATAATTAGAAAAAGTTAAAAGGATTAATCTTTTTAAAAAAGGAAGATAGTTTATTTAATTATTAAAAATATTAAAATTAAACGTTTAAATTAAAAATTCGATTTTAAATATATCGACCTATATAAGATTACTAAGAATATCTTTAAAAATAATTATTAATTAAAATTATTACTTAAGGTTAAATTTTATTTAATTTTTATATTTTTATATTAAAGTTAATACCGAGTATGAAAAAAAGGTAGAAAAAGATATACCAGTTTATAAGGTAAAGAAAATCCTAGATATACGAAAAAAAAAGGATTTACTTATTATCTGGTTAAATAAAGGGATTATTTAAATTTCGAAAATATCTGGGAATTCGTAAAAAAACTTATCGGCGCTTAACGCCTTTTAAGAAACTTTTATTAATAAAACTAGAAGTAATTATACCTTAATTAACGTTATTAGGAAACGGCTAATTAAGAATATCGGCCCCGGCCTAGTTTACGGGGGCCGTAGAACGTTTTAATATAAAAGCCGTTTTCGTATATTCTTTTTTTACCCGTTTTCGTTTTTTGCGCTGTTTTAGTTCGTTTAATTTTTTAAGCGATTAAAGTTTCAGGGATAATATTCGCGTTATTCGGTCGGTTTATAGTTTTTTTATTTACGTAGGTGACGAACTTTAGTTTATGTTAGTTCCGTTTTTTTCTCGGCCTTTTTAAGCTTTGTTTCGGTTTGTAGGTGGTTGGAAATAAGCCGTTTAAGCTAAGAAATCGAGAGGTTATTTACGTTATAAAAACTTTAATTTCGTAATACGTATTTTTCGTACCGAGAGGAATTTAACGTTGAAACGTAATAAGAAGAAAGGCCTTAACGCGTATAGTAGGAATATACGGGTATGTTTATAAAATAAAAGGTGATTAATTTAAGTAAGTTATTACGTTTTTAAGTTTTGCGATTAATTTACTTTTTTTTAATACGGCTTAATATAATAATAACGATAACTTACTGAGGAAAAGAAAATTTCGGGACGAAGATTAACGGGAAGGGAAATTATATTACGACTTAATTAGTTACGGCCTCCGGAAACGGTCGTAATAAAGATCTAAGGACTAGGTGGGGCGATTACGTAATGGCTCGACAGGATATGTCGCAGAGCTTTTAGAGCCAGGCCTTACCAGTAGCAGGAGAATCAATATATAGGACCTTTATTTCTATAATTTAAATAACGCCAGCTTGCAATATAACTTAGTTACCTAAGATACCCTTTGTATTACCAGACGTAACTAAGTTACCTTCGTTACTTAGATCCCGTAATATAACTGCCAACATAAACTGTACGACTTGGTTTAATAATTAGTTAACTAGCCTAGCCGTTACACCGGCGGAAAGGGCTTCCCGAACGTTATTTTAAGCTTATAACATTTATCCGGGATTTAACGGTATTTTAATATAATAGTAACGAAATAAGAGTAATAATATCGTTTTAATTTTAGTAAGTTTTTTTGCTAAGGCTACGAATATTTTGTTTCTTTTCCCGTTTTTAAATTACTCCCGTTAATATAAAAGCGTCGAATATTATTTCCCGTAACTTCCCAGCGACGTAATAAATATTCCAAATACTTCGGTACGCGCAAGCTTTTTTAATTTACGTTAAACTTACGTTAAATCTAGTCGTTAGGCGATAACGAACAAAAACTGTTATACCGCTAAACGTTGCCTCATCGAGATCAGTCCCTATTTTTGAGGTTGTGGCTGCGCCTGTGGCGTAGCCGTGGCTAGGGCTTTCCGGCAAGAAGTAGCTATAAGGGTCTAATATATTAACTAAACCTTTTTAAGAAAAATCTCTATAAAAACAACAAAACCTTAAAAATAAGGCCTGATAAAAAGTTGTGATTTTTTAGCCTTAATTAGCGTGTTCTTATATAAATTCGAGAAAATTATCAATAACAACTTTTGCAGTATATATTAATTACGAAATCCTTAACGTTATAACTTATATAATTTAATATAAAATTAAAATCTTTACCTTTTAATATAGGTCTGGTCCTGATTAGAACGGAATAATAATTGGTAAAAGGAAAAGATGGCCCAAAATTACGATTAGCGTTTAATATAACCTTTTACCCCTTTTGGGCTAATATAACAATAACATAACCTTATAAGCCAAAATAATAATATATAAGGCTTAAGATCGTTTATAACAAACCCCGATATATATTTTTATTTTAATTAGCTAAGTATAGATGATATATTAAAAGGTTTAAGGTAGATATTTTAATTTTTCGAATACTTAATTATTTAAAGTTAAGCGTTTATTTTTATCCGATGGCTTTACCGGTTTCTTGCCGATACAAACGTTATAAATCTATACGTTAATATTATATATACGGCCGATAATTTTACAGAAACTTTACGCTATCGGTTTGTTCGTTTTGTATTAAGTGTTATATTTAGCGGGCAGGGCCATATTTTACAAAAGGAATAGGTAAATACGGTATATAATCTGGTTTTCGGAAAGTTTAATATCTTTTTCGTCATTAAAATAAACTTTGGAAAATCTTTAATTATTTAAGCCTTTTTTTTAATAACCGATTTAATTATTATTTAAATCGTACCTTTAGTTAAATTAGTTGAAAAATAACGAGTTTTTATATTAATAATATTATGTTTTATTTTTATCCTAATATTTACAAATACGAAAAAACTTAATCCGGAAATATATAAACGTATAATTACTAAATAATATAGTTATATTATTTTTGGTTTTAAATAGGTATTAAGTAATTAGTTTTAATTTATTATATTAAATCTTATTTTCGAACGGCGGTATAATTTAGTTATAATCGACGAAATACATTTGTTATCGGAATAAAAAGATTTTCGGTTTAAATATATTAATATCCGCAATTTACGTTTTATTTTCCCTACTTATATATATTAGTTTGCGTATATAGTAACTACTAATAACGTTATAAAAAAAATCGCGAAATATAATAGTTTTTGTTAAGTCGCGGTCCTATTAAATATAGCTATAAGATAAAGGTCCGGCGTTTCAATGTTAATTGGCCCGAAATCGATATTGTTTTCTTTTTATTTTTAAAGGTTAACGTTCGAATTAGGCGTATTTAGATTTTTTAATAGCAAATATTTCCGAGTTATTAAGTAATAACTTTAGGATTTAATTCGATAATTTACGTATTATTATTAAAATTATTATTTATGTTAATAATAGGGCGAAAATTATAAATATCCGTAATTACTTAATTAGAACGTTAGCGGACCGGGGGTATTTGCCGAAGGTTATAAAAGCAGTTATTAAGTTTTATAACTTTAAAATGCTTTACGGTAATCAAATTCGTATATATAATAAATTAAAAAAACTTAATAATTTTATCCGTATTATTATATTTACCAGCGCTTTTAGATTAGGTATAAATATTCCGGATATTAATCGAACAATATAATGGGAAATACCGAAAATTCTTTTTATAAAAGATTTATAATAACGATTTAATCGAGCGGTTTATGGTTATAAACGATTAAATATAATTAGCTATAAATAAGTTATATTGTTTGTATTTTATAAGGCGTTCGATAAGTATGGAACCGAGTTATTTATTGTAAAAAAGGTTAAAATAGCGAAGAAAACCTAGGCTCGGTAAGTTAATAACCGTATTATTTATAAAAATATAAAGGTTATAATGGAAATCGACGTAGTAGATTTGGATAATAATAAAAACAATACGTAATTTATTACGGATAATCCCAATTAGGACAAGGTAGTTGTCGAATTTTAACTTTATTTTTTAATTCGTTATAATATTATTTATATTATCCGTAAATTTCCGAAATGGATTAATATTGATTTGCGGAACCGGATAGAGATGGGATTTCGATGGTATGCGTTATTTAACGGTAAATATATGCGTAAGGCGATTTTAATATATTTAAAAAAAACGAAGCCGTTATGTTAAAAAAAAACTTTAATAATTTTATTCCGGCTGGATTTTAGTATAACCTTTATATACCTGATTTTATTTATATATCCCAATTTTTAAATTGGAAAATATTTGCGTAGAAATAATTAAAAGCCGGTTTATTAAAGGCGGTTATTTGGGAAATAATAAAATCCTGGTATAAATAACAGGCGAACGAATTATTTTTTATACGGTTATTTCCGTTTGGTAATAAAGGTGTAAAGTAAATATTTATTTTTATTAAATTTAAACGGTTTTTGTTTAATACGTTTCCGAAAAAGTTAAACGAAGTTTAAGGTTTTTATTTAATTTAAAACGTAATCGAATTAATTAAGGCGGTTTCCGGATTCGATAAGTAGTAATATTAGGACGTTTTAAAAGACCGCTTTTTATTTGCATTATATTTAATTTACGAAAAAGCCGTATTTATTATTTTATAAAAAGTACGGGAAATTTTTCGTAAACGGCGGAATTCGTTTAATCGAAAATAAAGGCGTTATATCTTTATGCCGCGGACCGATTTATATAAATTACGGATTATTACTGCGTTATAAGTTTGATAAATTTCGAAAAAAATCGTAAAGCCGCTGTAAATTATACTGGGTCTTAATTAAGGTATATTATATATAACCGTCCGATTTAAACTAGTAGCTGATAATTTAATAATAAACTTAATAGTTTAAATATTAACCCGGTATGCGGTTTATACGTTTTCGTAATTTAGAGTTATAATTCCGGTTATAACAATACCTGTAGTTATACGTATAGTTTATAACATATTAAACGGTTTTAATTAGGAGTTTGTTTTATTTCCGTTATTTGTAACGTCGGCGTAAAACTTATTATTTCTTAATATTTTTGATTTGTTAACCGTATTTTCGTTACCGTATTTATATTCGTATAATTCGTTTGCTTTTATATTTTTACCGGAATCGCCGGGGTTATTAAAATATGATAATACGTAGCTTAACGCCTTAAATAATATATTGGAAGCTGGATTTAAGGTAGTAGTTTTTGTTAAGGTTAGGGAGTTATGCGTTAGGAGTAAACGGTACTTGTCCGATAATAATAATAATGGCAGGTTAGAGGCTAGTTGTGATACCAGGTTAAAAAGCAGAAAACGAGGTTTGGATAGTTTTAATTAGGACGTATAGCAAAAAATACGTTTGGTTTCGACGTAGCGTTACGGTTTTAGGGCGCGATAAATATATATATTTACGTAATGTTAATTGAAGTTATTAATAATATTATTTATTTATTATATTCGTTATTTTCGTTAGTTTATAATACGTTAAGTTATATATAAATATTAATTTTTTTAATCCGGATAAATTATATGTTATAGTGAATATATAATAAATCTTTTAAACCGGGAAAATTAACGAATATATATATTACGCATTTTGAATTAAAATTTATCGTAATTATTAATAAATATTCCTTTTTAACTTATAATTTTTGATTTATTATATCGAACTAAAATTTCTTAAATTTTATCTTCCGGTTTTTTTCCTTAAGTTCGTTATATTAACTTGTAAAATGTTTTTATTTTTTTAAACCTTAAAGTACCTTAACTTAGGTTAATTAATTAGTATAAAGGATCGATTATACGGATAAATAAATAATATAAATAATCTTTTGCTAATATTAGGAAAGTTATTTACTTATTACGTATATAATTATTCCGGCGTCTGTTTTTTTCTAAGTATTAGCTCGAAATATTTAAAATCTTGGTTTCGTAACGGATTTTAATTAAAACCTTGCTGCGTTTTTTCTGGGGATTTAAGGCTTACCGGTATCTCGGGTTGCGGTTTTTAAAATTTCGTTATCCGAAATAAACGATACGTAAAAGTACGAATTTTCTTTTTTTTAGTACCGTTTTTTTATCGGTATAATTAAGGCCCCGGATAAAAATTAGAAGTTTTTTATTTTAAAATCCCATATCCGTATAGTAATAATAAGATATTTTAGGTAATTATTAAAATTTTCGGAACTAATACCAAATATATTACGGTACCTTTAAATCTAATTTTTGTATATAATTATTTAATCGTTAATTAGGTAACTATAATTACGGACTTTCCTTTTACTTAGTATTATAAAGATAATATTTATATAATATATATTATACGATATATTACGGTTTTTTATTTTTAATCGAGATTACGAAATTATTATATCCTTAATATTATTTATATTATATAAGTTATTATCGTATATAAATGTTCGAAAACGTTAAACGGCCTAAGTTATACGGGTTTTTAAAAAATAAGCGCCGGTTAAATCTATAATATAGAAAATATTTATTTCGCGGTTTTAAATATTTATTATCCAGTAATCCGTATTTTTTGTATCGTTAACTTTATTATTATATTCTGGTATAATAAAAAAGATAAATAAAGTTTTATACCATTTTGTTATTTTTTCCGGGTTTGGTAAAAACGGGAATTAGAAGCCGTTATTATATATAAATGCGTTTTTTATTAACGTTTTATAAGTTATATATATATAACCGAGGTTTCCGAATATCTATTTAAATACGATTCCGATATTATCGTTAATGAAATATACGTTAAGGTATATATAACGGTAAGCAAATTATATTTTTTAATATATTTTAATAAATTCCGTTTTAGTAAAACTTTATAGTATCGTAATTTTGTCGAATAGTTTTGTAACGATAATTAAAGATAATTTTCTAGTCGGTACAGGGTTTAGAAAAACGGTATATATAACTGGGGTTAACTTGGGGAAATTAATACCGCAGTTAATATAGGTTATATTAAAAGCTAATTTAATAATATTTATATTTTTATATACGTTTTAATTTTTTATTATATAGTTATATAAATTAGAAAGGCGATCGCCGTATTTTACCTTATTAAACGGTAATAATGTTATTATAATAATTACTTAATATTAGGTATTATATAAAAAGTATTTATATATAGGAAATTTAAGGGTAATATAAGTTTACCGGTTTTGTTTTCAATTAATTAAAATTAAAAATAAGAATATAAGATATAAAATATATGGAATAAAGTGAAATTCGTATGTTAAATAATATCTGGGTATATTATTAGTAGTAATATGGAATATAAAGGGATTTATGGTATATAAACGAAGCTTACGGATAATTAATAAGTTATAAAAAAATCCGAAGATAATATATATAATTAGGATTAAAATATATACGAATTTTAAAGTTATGTAGTTATGAGTATATAAATAATTAGGTTTATATAAGTTGTTAAATATTAACCTAAAAGTTAATCATACTTTTTCTTATAACGAAATAATAACATATAAAAAAGGAACTAGTAATTATATATAAATTATACGGTATTTTTTTTTATTACGAATTGTTTAATATAATTTATAGAATTTTTTTTAATTAAATGCATATTAAATAAAACTGTTATAATTATTTTATATACCTTTTTATATTTTATTATACCGTAATACCTAAATTTAACTTATTTATAATATAATAATTATTATTAATTCGTTTTTTTTATTTAATACTTGAAATTTTTATTATAATATATATTTTTATATATTTACTATAATACGAGATATAAATAATTTTACCGATATATTTAATACTATATTAGACATAGTTATTAATAATACCTTAAATAATAAACGTTAAATAAACCCGGCAATCTTTGAATTTTCGGCTAAATAAAAAAAGGCGGTTAAATTTATTAATAATATCTTTTAAGAATAATTTTAAAATTAAGTAATAAAAACCCGATTTTATAAACAACCGGAATCATTATTAAAACAACTTTAAGGACGGGTAACGAAAAGCCGATTTTATAAATAGCCGTAATTATTATTAAAATAACTTTAAGGACAAATAATAAAAGCCCGATTTAAAAAATAATAGGAATTATTACTAAAACTTACAATATAACGTATTTTAAAATCTCGTTTTAATTAAAGCATTTCCGTATTACCTATATAATATTCGATTATCCCAAAATATAAAATATTCCTTACGGAAAGTATATATTATACCTAACCGATTTCAAATATTAAATATATATTATAAAGTTATATTAATATAAGGGAAAATTAAAAAAACTGTAAATATTTTACGTTTTAGTATTAATAAAAATATATATTAATTAAAAAAATTTTACGATTAATTAAGATATACGAATTTAACGGTATTACGAAAAGTTTATATTATAAATGGGATTTTTTATTATATAAAAACGCAGCATTTATATAAGTACTAAATATTAATAATATAACTTAAAATATTTTAAATAGTAATAACCGGCAGAACAAAATTTACGTTATAACGGATTATACCGGCTTTACAAGTTATTAAATTACTAAATTAATTATAAACTTTCGATTAATTACAGCTTTCGTAATTTAACGAAAGGGATATATAAACTAAACATTTTATAAACGATACGAAAAAAAAATTATAATTTTATAAACCGGGCCGATTAATTAAGAAATATATATTATATAGCCGTTTTATAAATGTTATAATTTATAAAGTTATACGGGCGATAAATATGCAAACTACATATAAAAACGCGGCAAGAAATATTTATACGCGATTTTTAAATATTCGGTATTATTATATAATCCGAATAAAAATTTTTAAAAGGACTTAAACGCAAATATTACGCTTAAAACAAATAAAAATTTAAGTCCCGAAAATATGAAAAAAGTTATTAATACATAAATTACGATAATACGTAAAAAAAGGTAAAACAAAACGAAAAAATCTTAGCAAATACGTAAAAACATTAATTAATAAATTAATTATAAATAAAATACATAAACTAATACGAAATTACGCGATATATTTAGCTATTAATAATAAGATATTATTAATACGTTAATTTATTTTAATACGAAAAACTTACATAATATTTGTCGGCAATTGGTGCTTTCAGGTGCCCGCGGCTGGTGCGTCTAGGCTGCAGATGCTGCCTAGGACAGCCTTTATCCAGGAACCATCCTTTGTACAGTCAAAACGTGTATATAAGGGCGATTACCCCCAGACTTCTTCAGTTTTTCCTAAAATAACCATACGCACTTTGCCAGAATCCTGCATTTGATCACTATGACTGCTAACATGGTAGTATCTTTTGGTTAATTGGCAACCGTAATACGTTAAACGGAATAATTATTTGCAGGCTAAGTTAACAGAGAGGGCACGAGACTTAAAAGGGAGTTGCTTAGCTAACTTAAAAGAGAATAAACGGTTAACGATAGCAAGCGAACAACAGAAACGTACCTTAAGGCAGCTCCCTGCAGTCAAGCAAAGTAACCTACCCGATAAAGGCTTTGTCCTTATGCGGGACAAAAAGCACACGAACAGCAACCTATTTCCTTTTCCTCTCGATTAGGAGAATTTCTAAAACGAAAAGTTTTACAGCGAGAAAAAAAAACAAAAGCCCACGATAGACGTAACGGCAGGAAAAAGACCTGCCTTCGAAATTTCCACGGAAAAAGCCACATTACCTTAACAACGATAACTGAAAGACCGATATAAAACCCCCATACAGAAACAACAGCCCTAAACAGAATTAAACAAGCTTTATACGTCCCTGGGCACCAATTTAAGTAAAATCAAAAAAAACGTTAAGGTACAAAAATATAAATACAGATCGGTTAAGGATAAAATCAAAAATTTAAAGCTTTAACAAGAAAAAAGAAACGATATAATGGAACGAATAAACAGTATCGTAAAGCGATTATTGGACATACCCCAGTTCGGGGGCGTACCTTAATAAAAACCGCCTTAACTAAAGGCAACACGGAGCTTACGAAGTGCAAGTATTCGCAGGAGCGCCCTACGAAACGTCCAAAGGACGGGAGGCTTATAGGAAGCTCCCATCGCCGTCGAGAGCGATATAGAAAAAATTAACCCCCTAAGAAAAGGCGAAACGCAGCCAAGGAGGTAATTTATTAAAAAGCCTGATCCCCCGAAGAAAAAGAAAAGCGAAAAAAAGAAATTACGCAAAGAAAAAAGTATAGCACGCAGGGACCCCGGCGATTCGGATAGGTCACCTTTAGATTCGTCTAAAGGTTCCCGAAAACGAAGAAACCGTCGTAACAGTTCCCCCAGCATCCTTAGCAGCTTTTTAAGTTCCAATAGCTTAGACAGCTTTAACGAATTAGGCGTTCGCCTAAAAGAAAAAGAAAAGAGCTTTAAAAAGTTTAATAATAATATAAAGCTACGTTAAAAACGCTTTAACTTTTTACTGGACAAAAAGAACCATTTAGCAAGCTGGGTTAATTGGGAACTTTAAAACAACGCCCTAATACTTGCCCTTAAAAAGATTAATTATAAAAACGGAATAAAGCTGAAATAGCTTAATTAATTACGCCTCGCGAAGGCCATTACCAAAACGTACAAAAAGGTGCCGTTAAAGTTAATTACAGATATTAAAAAAAAAACGAAGATATTAAGGACTTTTAAGAAGACCTACGTAGCAACAAGTAAAGCTAAGTAAAGGTCCTTTTGGAAAAAACTTAGCAAAATTATATACGATAAAGGAGACCCCGTACAATTTATTACGAAGTTTCAAAAACTGTTGCAAAAAGTTAAGGGCTGTAACATAAAGCTCGGATCAGAGGAATAAATTACCATGTTTTTTACTGCTGTAAAGGACCGTGCTGGTAACTGGTGCAAGACGATTTAATTAGTACTTAGACAAACCAGTTATTCCTTCCAGCAGTTGATCGACGATTTTAACAACAAATTTCATAACCGTATTAACAAAAAAAAAAACGGGAAATCCCATAACGCTTAGAGAGGTAAGGGAAAAGGTAACAACAATAACAGCAACTCCCGAGATAACAGGCCCGCATAGAACAAGAACGGAAAGCCACTCTGCTTTAACTGTGGCAAATACGGACACTTAACGAAGGATTGCCTTAAGCCGCAAAAGGAAAGAAACGGCAAAGGAAAAAAAGGAAAGCGTAACTAACGTCAGGGCAACAATAGACAGAACAACCAAAGCAACAATTTTCGCAACGCCTATAACGGCAACAGGAACGAAAAGCAATTCATTCCTAACGGCCTAAAAAATCTATACCGATTAGACGGAAAAACTTTTAGCGTTTACGTTAAAGAATAATAGCTAAAGGACTTTATGTAATGGTACGATAAGATAATTCAAAAGGCAGCCTAAGGAGCTCCAATAGCTAAACGCCCTAAAGCCCGGGAAACTTTAATAGCGGAACGCCCTAAAGCCCGGGAAGCTTTAATAGGTAAATGTATTAAAACTTAGGTAACTAATTACTTAAAGTTACAGGAAAGTAAACGCCTTAAAGGAACCATTATAGGAAGCGTTATGTTCCTATACGTTTACTCCTTTTACGGAAATAACCTAAATAAACTGCTTTGGAATTTAAGAACGAACGTTAATATTACGAATAACATTAGCGACTTTAAGAAGAATATTATAATGGATATCAAGTCTAGGGGAATCCAAATTATAACGGGTGGAGAACCTGTAATTACCATTTTTGTTAGTATCGTTAAGTAACCCTTAAAAGGGCTTAATAAAAAAAAAAACGAAATTACAATTAGGTATACGTTATATATTAACAATTTCCCTTTGAAAATGTTTTCTGGGGAGATATTTTACAGAAAAGGAGGTTATTTAAATCGTAACGCCTTAATAAACCTTGATAGGATTTAGTTATTAACGATTAACGTTTTTCGGAAAAGATTTTTTTTATGGTTTCACGGGAAACCGGAGCTTATTATCAGGGCCTTAAACTTAGCAAACGACAAGAACTATTAATAAGGATTCGTACTAAGGGAGGTATCCGGTAAGGAAAACGGCGATAACCTAATAAATAACTTGAAACACGTATTTTTAAACGCCCTTAAAAACGGGAAGGTTTTAATAACGGACGAAATTATAAAAAAAATTATTTTTTAATACCGCCGCCTTTGCTACCCTAATACCGAACGACTAATATAAACTATTAAGAGGTTTACGGGGATAAATTTAAACCCCAACGATATAAAAAATATCCTTTATACGGCGTACGACGAAAAGAAAATACGGAAAATACCGTTTACAAACCTTTAAAAATAAGGGAAATATATAGGGGAAATTATTTGGTACGACATAGGGTTAATTAAGCCCATTAATATTAAGAATAAAAGTTATTTTAATTTTTTCACAGACGATCTGTTACGTTATAAAAAATACTATTCGTTTAAAAATAAAAACGAGGTTTAATAAAGTTTATACGCATATATTACGCAAATTACAAAACGTTTAAAAACGCTGCTACCGGACAAAAAAGACAAACGCAAAAAAGTACAAATCCTACGCCTTAACGGCAACAGGGAATTCGGTATAACAATAATTAAAAACTTCTACGTTATAAAAAGTATCGAATTAGTAATTTTTAACGTACATAATCAATATCAGAATAAAGTTACAAAACGAAAAATACAGTTTTTACAAAACAAGGCGCGTACGACCTTCGTACAAATAAAGATCTTTACATGTTTTTGGGATTTCGTAATAAAGGCAACAACGCATATTATTAACAGGATAAGCCAATTTACGGTAAAAAATATAACATTAATCAAATACTTTAAGGACGTATTCAAGCCGAATAAATTATATAAACCCGATAACGGTTATTTCCGAATCCTCGGCAGCAGGTATATAATTTTGATTAATTAAAATTATCGAACTAAATCAGAAAAACTAACAGCCCGTAAAACAAAGGGAATACTGTTAGGTTATTAAAGGATATATAATTACAAAATATAGCTACTAGAAAACGGTAGGTTATTTATAACACCGTATATTACTATTTACGAAAACTTAAAAAAGCTAAATAAACCCCCTAGCCCTAAGGATATTATCCGATTACTTTTACAGCCCGTACAAAAACATCTAAGATACCGTTAAAAGCAGGGCGTAAAAGTGAAAAATAAAAACGATAACGTCGTCTTAAAAGACGATACGGACCAAAAAACTAAACAGGTTAAACGCAAAAAGGGACGCCCGAAAAAGACTGTCCCCAAGCTATATACCCTGGAAGCCCTAGATAAAACCCCAGAGTTAATTTAAGAGCTAAAGCTAACCTTAACCCAAAAGGACAAGGGCGAAAGTGGTTTACATACCTTTCATTTTAACTTATTAACGTCGAATAACGATAAAAACCGTTTTAATAACTTTGAAAATACCGATCAGGCTATCCGGAACGCTTACGAATACGAACAGGTAATCAATATATTAAATATTAACACCTATAAGCTATTCACTGCCATAAATAACGGCCCGACCTTAAAAAAAGCTATAAAAAGCCCAGAACGAGAAATATGGCTTAAGGTTATCTTTATAGAGATTAAAGAAAACCTTTCGCGCGGAACCTTTAAATTTACGCTCTTTAGCAAGGTTACCTAAAAGCACCTTATTAATATTAAATAAGTATTAAGAAAAAAATATACGTTTATAAAAAAACTAAACAAATACAAGGTACGTATTTGCACAAAAGGATTCATATAGCGAAAAAAAATTAATTATAACGAAACAACAGCAAACACCGCAAAAGCAGTATATTAGAGAATTTTGATGGTATTAGCCGCCCTTTTAAGGTAGTATATACTCCAGATAAATTTCATTACTACATACCTAAACGGTAAATTAAAAGAAAATATTTACATAAAACAATTTCCGATATTAAAGGAGTACTTTAATACGTATCCAAAGGATAAGGAAATACATAGCTTCTCCCCTAAAAGGGTTATTAAGCTGATAAACCTACTATACGGTCTAAAACAGGCCGGAGCTGCTTAACAGGAAAGAATAAAAAAAATATTCGCGAAACAAGGCTTCCGTCCGTTAACTTCGGACGACGCGATATATTATAACCCCAAAACAAAAAACGTTATCGCCTTATACGTAGATAACTTCCTGCTTTTCGGCCCTAATAAGCAGCATCTTAAGGATATCGCCAAGAAGATTACTAAGGACGTCCCAGTTAAGGACTTAGGTAACGCGGACTGGTACCTAAACGTACGAATTATCCGTTCCTCACCAACAGGAAATATCAAGCTAAACCAACAGCAGTATATTAAAAAGTCACTGAAATTAATTAGCTTAAACGAGATAAAAAAGGAGCTTATACCATTCGTTAAGGATCACTTAAAGCACGCTATAAAATATAACGGCGTAGCTAGTAAAAAAAAAACATTTAAATATACGAACCTGGTAAGAAAATTTAACTTCTTAAGTTATATCAGTAAACCGGATATAACGTTTACAACATCAACTTAGGCAAAGTTCATAGGCAACCCGTCACCCAAACACCAGGAATGTATCAAAAGATTGCCAAGATACCTAAACGGTACATTAAACATATCTTTTCGGTACCGGAAACTACAAGAAAATCACCTACACCACAAGTACAACAACCTAAGGTTATTCGAAACAGTAAATACAAACTTTACGGATAACTACGAATTAGCAAAATCCATAACAGGCTGTATATTTTTCATAACTAAAATGCCCATTTTATAGATTTCGAAACTACAAAATATTATCACTAAATGTACCACGGAAACAGAATACGTAGGAGCAGGAACAGCAATTACAAAGGCAGCTGGAATCAAAAACTTCTTAACAAAGCTAAGGTTTATACCCGAAAATCCCATTCCCATCCTAAAAAATAACACAGGTACGCTCAAATAAGTAAAAAAAACATAAATAATACGAAAAAAGCGTTATATTCGAATCGAATACCATTACGTACGTCAGGAAATCCAAGAAAAAAACATTAACTTCCAATACGTAAAAAGCAAAGACAATCCTGCCGACGGACTTATAAAGCTACTTAACAAAACAAACTTCGAACGGTTCACAACCAACTTAAAACTTAAGAAAATACAAAAAAAATCAAAAAATACTTAAGATTTAATTAAAGCAACTGGCAAAAAAATAATCCCGCTAAACTCCCTTTATACGGGAAAAGGGGCGTTCCCCTACTAAAACCTATTCTTCGCTACTAAAAGCGACAACCGCGGCATTCTTCTTACAATTACCCGAAAATATCCGCTTACCCGTCAGTTTCAAAGCTTTAACCTCCCATAAAATCACCTATTTATACATAGCCACAACCCTCTACGTCAGTCTTTACCTAAAGGCGCTAACATCCCATACATAGCTTACAGCTAATTAATATCCCCTACTAACCGGAAAAAAACCTCCACTTAATAGCCTTTTGCAAAAAGGGACCCAAAAAGCAATAATCTCAATCACTTACTAATATTGCCGTTAAAAAATAAAACCGATTTTTAAAGCTATAAAACCTCCAACGCAGCAGGTTAACGCATACAGAGCGTTTTCCCATACTAACGCCCAACCTGGTCCGAAACATTTCGGAAAAAATAAGCCCCGTATTCCGGAACGGCTACGAAAAAACGGTAAAGCGAAAAAGCCGGCCTTTTAATGCAACAGTTAATTACGCAGCCCTACTTCAAACGAGAATAACGGAAATAAAGGTTCAAATCCTATACAAACTAAAGATTTTAATAACCTTTTAATGGATTTTCTTAAAGTTTTAGATCTAATTTTGAAAAATCACGTAAATAAGGTTACCTGACGCAAAAGGGCGTATCGGCAATTGGTGCTTTCAGGTGCCCACGGCTGGTGCGTCTAGGCTGCAAATGCTGCCTAGGACAGCCTTTATCCAGGAACCATCCTTTATACAGCCAAACGTATATATAAGGGCGATTGCCCCCAGATTTCTTCAGTCTTTCCTAGAATTACCATGCGCACTTTGCCAGATTCCTGCATTTGATCACTGTGACTGCTGACAAGTTGATTTAAATTAATTAAATGTGTTATAGTTAAGTTATTTGGATTAGTTGTTACAAGGTGCCAAAAAGTGTATAGCTCGCTTATATATATAGTTCGCTTGTATCGTACGTTAAAATAAAATAGGGATAAAAAAAATACTATTTTTTATTATATAAATCGATTACTTTAACTTAATTAACCTATATTTTCCGAATATAACTAAATATTTTCTAATTTTTATAAATAAAATAAAAGCATTTCGAAAACCGATAAAATTATTTTTTTTTAAATCCATATATTACCTGGAAAACTTTTCGATAAACGTCATAAGTACCGTTAATAATACCTTTATTTTTATTAATTACATTTAACGAAATCGAACGGTATTTATTATACGGTATACGTTTTAATTAAAAAAACCGGGGAACTTTTATTTATTATTTTTATAAAATATATTAATAAAAATAAAAAATAAAATCCGGATAATATTAATTACAAACTAACAAAAAATATCAAATAATACCAAATATTATTGTAACGTTTCGTAAAATTATTTTATTTTATAATATTAATTAAAATAGAATATAAATTACTTTATTTTTTTAAAAAAAATATAATTATAATAACAGGTAAAAACGGTAATAAAGTTCCGTATAACGGAATCGTATCGAAATGTTATATTACGAATATAATTCTGGATAGTAAAATTATTATATTAAAATACGATATCGTTTTATTATACTTAAAAAAAACGAAATTTATTTTAATTAATATTATATTATTATAAAAAATACGGTACGGTTATTTTAACTTTTTTTTAATAACCGGGTTATATCTTTATTTAACGTAAAATAATTTTTATAAATACTTAAACTTTTTAATATATTAATTTTATTCCGTAATATATCCGAAAATAATAAAAACCCACTTAATAAATAAAATAGGTAACTGCCGTTAATTTTAGAAACGATTTTTATGATAATAACTAAAATTATAAAGAAAAAATATATAAAAATATCCGGATTATTATTATTACGAAACCGTTTCGTTTTTCACTTTGTACTATATAATTATTACTTTTTTTTAAATATATAATTACTTAATTTAAAAACTTAAATTAATTAAGAATTAACGTTTTTACAAACCGTTAACTTTCGTCCAAGGTAATATAAATCGTATTAATATCGAGGGATAAATTTTCCAGCGGGCAGCGGAATCCCGGGCTTTTTGCGAAAATTATAAGTTTACTATATAAAGTATCGTAATATTTTCGTATAAAAAAATCCCGATTAATAGGAGTTATAAAATTTTACTAATTTTCGTATATTAATAATTTATCGCGTATTCGTTTTTTTTTAATACGTTAATTAACCGGTTAATCCGAATAGTTAAATTATACGGTCGGTTTATATTATTACAAAAAACTTAATTACGAATAAAATTTTTACACGTTATATTAATTCCTTTATGTTAATATTAAAAACTTAATATACGCATACGTATATTCTATTTTAAAGACGTAATTTTATAAAATTAAAAGAATTCGGATTCGTTATATTCCGAAAAAGGCGATAATAACGTAATAAATTCGGGTTATAAATAATAAATACGTGAAGGTTTAAAAATAGTAAACGGATTTTAATCAAGATTAAGATAATTTTAATAATAAACTATAATCGAAGTAATCGTATAAATATATATATAATTATAAAAAATATCTTGTTATTAAATTATTACTAATTTTCGTTTTTTTAAAAAAGTAAATTTGCTAAATAAAAACGTTTTCGCGCAATTATAATTTAGGTTTCGCTAGTTCGTTACGGGGATATGAGATTTAATTGGTTGATTTTTAGCATTATAAAGCGGTACTTAAGTAACTTTAAAAAAATCAGAAAACGAGCCAGGGAGGTCTGAGCTTGCTAAGGTAAGCTAAACGCTTTTAAATTTCGGGGATATTATAGGTTCGAATACGAACGTATACGTTATACCATTTAGGGTACCACTTTTTCGGAAATATTCCTACCCTAGCCAAGTTTAAAACGGCGATATATTAAAGCCGTACCGTATTTGTTATACTTTTATCGGTAAGGGCAAACCTTTTTTTTAAGAACCGAACGATCCTTTAAATCGAAAAATTATCGTCGGGGTAAAAAAAGTTTAATTTTCGTATATACGACGAAAGGATTTCGTTATTTGTTATTACGTTAATTTAATTTTATAACGAAATATATCGGAACGATAATATAACTTATTTTTTTAAACCTTAAAGCTTATTTTAAGTTCTTTCGCCTAAACCGCTTAATGCTTTAGGCGTTATAAATATCACGGCGGACGTTACGGACGTTATAAACGTCGTAACGGGCGCTACGGGTATTACTAATAACGTTACGGAATTTAAATACGGAACGTCCGCGACGTTAAGGTCGATATATCGCCATATACCTCGGAAACGAACGTAATAACGAAGTTACGTATATTAATTAAGTTACGTATCGCTGTTCTTAAGTTTTTTTCCGGTAATAAGGATTACGGAAAACTAAAATAAATCGATTAATATATTAACTTAATTAACGGAATTAACGAAAATAAAAATAAAGGTTAAATAAAAAAATTAATTAAAACAACGCATAAACTATACATTTCTTAATTAAGTAATCGAAATCATTTTAAGCAACAGCGCTGCCGGGCTTATAACTGTTATACTTATTAAGGAGCAACTATACAACTTTTAAAAGGCTTAATATTAATAACTAGGAAGCTCGGAAACGGTAAACCCATTTGGTAGTGTGATTTACTGATATAGGGCTTCGGAGAAGATTAACGTTATTCCGAGTGATCCCTATAGCCTTGGGGGGGCTCTTTTCTGCGACAGAAGTACTTTTCTTCAATAACCATTCCTCCAAGCCGTGATTGGACAGAGGAGACCGAGCAAACAGAAGTTCTAAAAGAGCGTATATTATAGAGATTTATGCATCATCCTACTTGATATTGAGACTCCGTGGGCTATCGTGGCATTCGTTAAGCGTATACGTCAGGGAACCTGTTAAAACAGAGCAACAGATAATAGAAGGAGCTTAATTGGTGCTTCGAAGTATAGGTAATAGATAGGATATCCGTTAATGCCTGCCCTTCCTTAATTATCCCGGGATAAACCCCCTATATACACATAGAGCCCCCTATATCAAGTCACTGGGAACCAGAAAGGGGATACCACAAACTTCTCATGACACTACCTAAGGAGCCGTCTTGTGATGCTTGATGAATCGCCTTAGGCAGCATGGTGGAGGCGGCAGGTAAACAACCTAAATGGGGTTCTAACCGACCTACTATATGAGGACTTAGCTGTTCTAAGCAGGGGGGACACCGGACGTTGTTCGGGAGACGGGACGAGCGTACTCCACGGTACTTTTTCCCACACCCGACATTCTACCTGAAATATAGCCGAGTTTCTGATGGTTACAGCTTAAGGTCACGAGAGAGCCGAGGGACGCGACTGAAAGGGAATATAAGATGCATCAGGAGCTACGGTATATTTGGACATCAACGTATACGGTGCCAAGAGCAACTATGGCATCCTGGTTGTAGCATAAATAACGGGAGCTCTGAAGAACAATCCATTACCAAGACATCCAACCTCGTTCTATTCCTCTCTGCCAGGGCTCATTCGTCTCGTTCTCCGTTTTCAGGAGTGACATCTCAAGAGTCTCATACCAACTAGGCCCGGACCCTGGAGATTCGCGTCGCCCCGTTCAATTGCGTCCCAAGCCAGGTATGTAGGAGCGAGGGTCTCATGCTCGCCCGAATCTTGGGTCAGGGCGGCATACTGCTCCTGGCTAATCGGGTCAAAATGGACACGGCGCATTACTCGCCTACCCGCGCGCCAATCTTGGTCTAGGCAGATGTAGAGAAGACCGTGGTAGTACTTGATGCTTGGATGATTGACGTAGCTCGATACCATACCGGGTAAACGTTGAACTCGGGCCCTTTCGTCATTGTCGGTTTCGGTCGAGCTCTCGACGGCTTGGATCTGACGCCTGTAATCCCCTCGCAAGGATTTCTCTGCGCGATAATGCGCGATGCACGCACCAATCTCAGCACCAGCAGCTGAAGGATTGAAGAAGAACTCCAGACGAATTGGACAATGATTGGAAAGAGGGGTATCGCGCCTGATGGCATCAAACAGTACCTCAGGGTTGGCAGTATCGTGCGAAGCGTCAGGGTGAGTAAAGTAAATGGCAATGCCATAAAGGGGTGACAGCGGACAGGCCTCTCTTCCTTCGAAGACAATACATGCCGCTCCACCGGCATGGTCCATAAACGGCAAGACATGTGTCTTTAATCGCCGTACGGGTCTCATTTGGCCTAAGCCACCTCGACCTGTTGCTGGTGCACCACGTCTGCTACCCCAGGTGGTCATGGTAAGATACAATTAAGAGGCACCCGAGATACGCCTGTCTCATGTGCCTATGAGCAGGGAAGTATCGTGGCTTGATTGATTTTTATCAGTTTATTGTAAGTATGAGTATGGCAAGATTCCTAAGGATTATGCTAGAAGGTCCACAGTCTGTAGTACTAACCGAAGCTACATCGCACTCGAGGTCGTCTGTCGTATCCTTCGACAGGTGTGTATACGACTTTTACCTTGTCGAGTCCTCTTAAACAGAGCCCCGCGTGTGCACTGCATGAACCTCATACAGAAGCCCTTGGCTTCCGTGCCACGTAGAGTCTAGGCATCACGAACATGTATACTGGGAGTCCGGCGAGATATAACTTGACTTGAAAAGAAAAGTGAGCCAAAGAAAGGCAGCAAGAAGTCACTAGATATATCCGTCGTATATTCGTTTCGACTTTCATAGCTCAGAATTATAAGCTTGGACCAACTTTGTCAGTTGACACTTGTGCGCTAGGCCACTTAGGGGCTAGCCTGCTTGTACTCCAATGCTTACGGTTTGCGACGCTTCTGCCTCAATCAAGGCGGACGTCAACCTCCCCTTGCTGGATAAGAGCTGCCTTTGCATTGCCACAATCAATAAACTGACCAACGAAGCAATCAACAACGACTTAACGACCGCGATCCCCGCATCGCAGCGCCCGACCGAGATATTATCCGCATCTTGCTTGAAGCACGTAGATTCCGCTTTCGCAGCCCTCCCAGGCAAACAACACCGCCAACATGAAGCCCATCGTGAGTTCTATGCAGGCATGGTCTTGGTGAGTGAGTCCCATTCTCGGCATCGCGAGTTACCTTGCGGGGGTGACGAGCTTCCTCCGTGAGAAAGCAAGGAAATCTATGACTGACCATCCTCGTTCAATCACAGCGTGGTCATCTCCGCCTTCGCAATCATCATCCTCTCGATCCTCGGCGGGCTCTTCCGGAGCAATCACCATGAGATGGTTGGAGGCACTGACGACCCCGAAGATGGTTCGGCCGTGGCTGGGACGATATTCACCGCCGTGTTTGTCTATGCTGTACGTCCAAACCTCCCTCCGATTGCCCCGGTCCCGTTTCCGTATCCTTGCGACATTGATTTCCCCTATGATTATCCGGCGCTGATGAAGACGTAACTGACCGCTGGCTTCCTAGGCATTCCTCGTTTTCTGCGGTCTCCAGGGGATGCTGCATCTGCGCGAGAACCGAAGGGGCGCCATCGCGTTGTGAGCACGAATATGGAGCGAAAGTATTTGATAGATATTTCGGACGGCATGCGGCGTTATGGATTGCCTTTTCGGTTCCCATCGCTTCGGGAGGTCGATTATCGACTGGGACATAACCTTTCGGAACGGATAATCACGCAGATTTCAGTCCCCGTACTGATACGGCGCGTAGGCACTACTTTCCAGGGCTGTTGTCAAATAGATAATGGGGGGCGATGCTTCTGGACGAAGTTTCTTGTGGGTGACCACGGTATGGGTACGGACTGGCAAGCCGCCCGTGACCGCGACATTTTCGAAGGTCTGTCGTATCAACGCTAGACTTGGGAAGAGAACTAGACTTCAACTCAAGAGCTTAATAGGCGTATGTATGTATGGCAGTTAATCTGATTGCTACCTCTTAGTCTTCGGCTACTTATATCTCAACACGTCTCTTCTATTTCGGGAGTGCCTCTCCTATTGGGAGAAACTTCAATGCCAACTTTATGTGGATGGCATATCTACTTTGTCCATAAGTAGAGCCATATACTAGTCGGATGGTCACTAGTCCCCTACAGCTCGCATTCCTCTCCTTAACCGAGGCACATTGACTGGGGGCTTACGAAGACGCAGCTGCAGATCCTCCTTAATCGGGAGATATATACAAGGCAAATGGATCCACCTACACACACAAACCCGTCTGAGCTGTCATGGGCTGACGCTCATATTCCTTCCATAGAGCTGCGTCTTGCCATGCGCATGCCTGGCGACCGAGCCAAACAAACTGGTGACGGCCAGCTTCACATTCCAAAGACGTCCACCTACCGAGTTCCCGGTATAGCTCATATATATATATATATTATATTCATCTTGCCGTTCTCCTACCTATACTAGAGCGCCATCCCCATATATGAAACATGCGTCTCCGATGCCCTAGCAGTTCAATACTTCGTCCCCTTCCTCCTAGACATACTCACTCGTCTCAACGGCCCCACCACACATAGGCGGCCATTACTCATGAGTTAACCGCCCTCGCAAACTCACTCTAAGATGTGCTTTGGCGCGCGTATCTGCCTGCCACAGTCCCCAAGGGGACGCGAACTTATCTACCTATCCATTCACTCGCTGACACACAACGACCAAATGAAGAGCTGAGCACCCAGAGCCCGCCGCCAGTCCACTGCCAGCAGCAGTAGCAGGGCTATTATCCCATGCGGCCCCTGCACTACAGCAACGACGCCGCCGCGTACCACAGGCTCAGGAGGCAACACGGGCTGGCCTACGGATCCGATGGCGCCGCCGGCGGAGATGAAGGAGACGGTGGGCTGTGCGCAAGATGCGGCGGTCCGGGCAGCGGCTGCAGGTCTGGTGGCGGCGCGGACAGGGCATTGTTGGGCCCCATGCTGGGACTGCAGTCCGGGGGTAATGGGGTTTCTAGCGATTGGACACGGGGCGGGACTTGTGGCAGTTCTCAGTAACATCAACACACCTGACGTGCTCTTTTAAAGGGGGAGTGGGAGTAATGTTTTACCTCTTTGTCGGTCCATTAGGCGAAGATTAGTATCAAAAGGTCTTTGACGCGCCCTCACAACGCTGTTGCACCCCCCTTTTCGCTGATGAAGTGGCTGGTATTTTACACCGCCACTATTTTATATGCAACGCCATGGGACCACTTATTATTGCCATAATGACACTCCACGATAGCTTCAGTGCAATGGATGGCCATGAAATCTACGGCCCAATGGATGGATTGGGCTTGGCGGTTTCGTAACGGATTGCGCAACCGATAAACTTTGGGTGAGCTATTTCGACCCCTGATCGTCACTCTTTATTCTGTTTGATTCCCTGGCACGATACTCCGTCCGATTCACTCACTCTTTACCCTATTTGATTCACTCATTCTCTGATCAATGGTTATCGACAGTTTGTCCCGAATGACCTTGAAGTGAGTGATTTGTAATGGGTAGCCCTCGCGAGCAAATCATCGTCCATCGAAGGATGCAAAACTACGTAGCAAATTCCAAACGAGGCAAGGTAACAGGGCAGGCGGGTATCTGATGGGCAGATTTGTTTGCTCCCTCCTCCATACTTATTTGGTTCACTCGCTCTCTATTCACTTCTATTCACTCGCCCTCTGATCCATCGTTAATGGCAATAGGCGCCGAATGACTTTGAAGTGAATGGTCTTCCCTCTTCCATGAATGTGTCTAGTGTCCTCACTACCTATTTATACAAGGTCCATCTACTGTTACTACTCCTTCGCATAGCCACGTTCCATCGACCACCTTTACTCGTTTGTTTCCTATCGCACGATATCCATTCTTACTCTTGTATTCTGCTGACTACCTACACCAATCTTACCTAAGCTTTATCCTAGCCTTTGACCCTAGAATCTATCTGGGATAGGGCCTCATCATTAGACATCAGCGGTCCTCTCTATATATTCTGCATCGAGGTCGAGAGGATTTGATTTCTCTATTCATCCTCTCACACGCATCTTGGCTGACCTTCTTGAGCACAATATACACTTCATACGTGGCAGCTCTGTTGTCCACCCTCAGTACGTGTCCGACAATCTTGACAACTCCGTTAACCCCTTCGACGACATAGACAACTTCATTACCCCTTCCAAGAGGTTCACAAACCCTTCATTCGCTTCTCAGCAAGGCGTTGAAGAGTTTCTCAACACTGTTGTTCTTCCAAATCCCAGCTCTGAAGAGTTCAGCAACTCCTTTGTAGCAGCTTAAGACTCTACTGGGAATTCACCATAACAAGAGCAATACATTTTTCAGTGGGAAGAAGAAGGTGAGTGCAACTTTTCTTTTCTTCCCTGGAATACACCTCAAAACAACATCACGTTCTTTCAGAAAGTCGACGTGAGGACTCATTTAATCACCACCCACCAGACAACTCAACTGACGCATTGGTACATTATGTATTTGCTTAGGATTTCGACAACAATTCTAATTAAAGTTTCAATAGAAGTCTGTATCTGAAATCTAGGTTGCTCTTCGATTGCATATCCTTTCGACTTATACAAATCTTGGGCGTCGTTGGTTCCGGGTTTCTATCAGGTTAGTTGCTGGTTACTTTCCAGTTTCGGAAACAAATAGATGAGCTAACAGCCCAACTGTTAAAAGCATTACCGCTAGTACACCATGAGCGCCGAAGCACCAACCAGTCAAGACCGAGTCTCTAGCGGCCATATAGTTTCCGGCTCAAGTAGCGGAATGGGAAGCGGCCCCGAAGAGCCGAATACGTATCCCGATGGCAGCAGCTTGGGGGTCGGAGACAGCGGCAGCCCCGATCACCATGAGCGGCCTGTTGACGATACCCGAGCTCCCGATCAGGGCAATGTTATCCCCTCTGAAGGTTACGAAGCCGAGACAATGGACGTCGACAGACCCACCGCGGCGAACAACCCGGCTCCCGTCTCGATACCCGCGTCCACGCCTCTAACCTCTCAACATAGGTATTTCGAGAAAACATGGGAGAAGAACGAGACATGCGACATATGCAATAAGAAAAGCCCCCTAGTCAAGCTGATGTGTCTGGAGTGCGACCTAATCACTTGCAAATCTTGTTATGATCGAGGCCGTTTTGACAAGAGACACAACCTTTCCGGTGTCATCCTCGACTGGGAGGTTCCCCCACCCCCGAAAGACCGACGAGGCCGCAAGTCCTCCGGGGGTGTAAGGAGCAGAAGAAGGGGATGGCGAAACCGGGGACTGGTGCGACAACTGGCCCCGCATCATTTCAATAGTCTTCTGGCTGCTTCAGGAGCAGTAGTTGTAGATAGCAGCAGTGCTGGGAACACTAGCCAGGATCAGAGCATCAGTGAAGGTAAGAGTTCTCCGTTCGAATTTATCATAGTTATGACACTTCCTGACAGGTTGCAAAACAGTCGCTGGGCAATCTCGCGCAGTCCGCCAAGGTCGCACCGCTCTCCCTAACGCACGACCTCGGCCGACAACGTCATCGTCTGATGACGCGGTCCCCCCGGTGGCTCCTCGACCGGTGCGGAACAAGAAGGGGCTTTCCGACGCACTTGATATGCTGGAAGGTGCTGCTATCCTCGAGTCGCTTCGTCAGGGGATCCCGCGAGGGAGCGTGCAATCGTCGGTTGATGACTCAGAAGGGGTTCTGGGCTACTGGGGCGGATGAGCTCTATCTCCCTTGCAGGTGGAAAGGTGCTCATCTCCTGTACCGATAGACATTTGTTGCATTGTATGCACGTTATCTGTCTCTTACAGGCGATCGCCAATTAATAGCACTGCGTTTGTTGCTGTACAATTCGTAGAGGCTCCCATAATTGATGTTATTATTACATGGTCGTTCTGGCGGGTAAGTTACACATGCAGGTTTTGGACAAAATAGTTGGGCCACCGTTTATGGGTATGCGAGAATCGAATAAGCCATATCCAGGCCACCACGATAGTAAGCTATTTAACCCAAAGAATGAAAGGCTATAGTTTTTCGATTTGTTCAAATGTTATCTCCATAAGCAATATAAGGATAGTAACAGCTACAGATACATTTTCGTGGTTAGAGGTGGCTCGGCAATTATCTTGGCGTATATTGTAGTTACTACAGGTTACTCCCGGAGGGGTGCGTTATGATATCAAATCGTCGCAAGAATAGTGGAGTACGATGTCCAGAGAAATATTTTTAGATTCTTAGAGTGGCGAGAGAGAAGACATGCATGCTCGCAGATTTGTCGGTAGGTAAGCAGTAACGTTAGAATATCGTTCGAGTTTGTTGTAGGACGTCATAACGATCGTGGGTTGCAGAAAAGCGGGTTCCAGGAGTTACTTACAGTGATGTCATGAATGCGGTACAATATCTACATTACTGCCCGCATCACTACCGACCAGTACTACTGTCATTTCGAATCAGAGTGTCCCCGCCCCACTTAACTTCCGAATCACACACCTTTTTTGCAACGCAACTTTCAACTTCAAATATACGCTTCAAAGCGATATACTTAACAACCAGAAGGCTCCTAATTCGCAGACATATATCATTATGTAGCCCTCGTCGAGGGCTACATTTTGATACCAGATATACCTTTATAGCTGCTATATCCGATAAAAGACAAGTTATTAAATAAAATTCTTCCGTTTAACCGTTGTATTTCTTTTAATAACTTAACCAATATAACTATTATAAAGGTACATCCGGTGCCATTATATAGCCCTCGACGAGGGCTATATAATGATATATGGCTGCGAATTAGGAGCCTTCTGGTTGTTAAGATATATCGCTTTAAAACCCGAAATATCTAAAATTAACAATTTAGACGATGTCGAAGTTGTTTGTTGTACGTAATAGCAATTGGAACGCCTTTGCCAAAAAAGGCTTAATAAAAAGTTAGGCTAACGGCGGGGAACTTTTATTAAAAAGGTTTAATGCGGGGTTGCTACTGGGCCAACGCCGTATTAAGCCTTTTTTGGTAAGGACGTTCCAATTGCTATTACGTACAACAAACAACTTCGACATTGTTTAAATTGTTAATTTTGGATATTTCGGGCTTTAAAGCGATATATCTTAACAATAAAAAAGCTTTTAATTTGCAGCCATATATCATTATGTAGCCCTCGTCGAGGGCTATATAATGGTACCGGATGCACCTTTATAACAGTTATATTGGTTAAGTTATTAAAAAAAATATAACGGTTAAACGGAAGAATTTTATTTAATAACTTGTCTTTTATCGGATATAGCAGCTATAAAGGTATATCTGGTATCAAAATGTAGCCCTCGACGAGGGCTACATAATGATATATGTCTGCGAATTAGGAGCCTTCTGGTTGTTATGATATATTGTTTTGAAATCAGATATATCCAAAGTTCATAGTTGTGTTGCAAAAAAAGATGTGTGATTCAGAAGTTAAGTGGGGCGGGGACACTCTGATTCGAAATGACAGTACAAAAAGCTCAGGACAAGAATACCGTGATCACTTTCATTGATCTTCAAACCCAGTAATATCACGAATAATCCAGTCTTCCTGATCTTCTGTATCGATCACCGAAGTCACACAAGTCATTAACCCCGAGAACCACAGTGGCATCTCATCGCCATCATGCCGGAACAGTTCAAGGGAGGTGAGGAACCACCAGGGGAAAAACCACTCAGCCCTTCATATTTGAATTAAGAGATGTTGACGCTCGACCATTAGGACACCAGATCCCCGTAACCCACCAAGATTTGCCTGGAAAGGAGCACAAGTTGCCCGAGCGGGCCCTGTACGATGAGCTCCCTACCGCAGAGGGTGGATCTCAGAAGTATAAGCCTGCAGGTAAGCTGCGAGGCAAGAAGGCCCTCATCACCGGCGGCGATTCAGGCATTGGCCGTGCAACGGCGATTCTCTTCGCTCTAGAAGGTGCCGACGTCTTCATCGTCCACCTTCCCGACGAGGACAAGGATGCCCAGGAGACGAAGAAGATCGTGGAGTCGCACGGCCAAAAGTGCTACACTATGGCGACCGACTTGACTAAGCGAGAGAACAACAAGAAGGTCATCGACGAGGCTCTGAAGGCCATGGGCGCGATCAACATTCTGTTTAACAACGCCGCCTACCAGATGATGACCAACGACATTCTCGAGCTATCTGAGTAAGTTTTAAAAAGACATCAGTACCAGATGGGCCGTAACTCACATAATTACAGGGAGCAATGGGAGCACACCTTCAACACCAACATCCACCCGTACTTCTACCTGTCCAAGTACGCTCTGCCCCACATGAAGAGCGGGGACACTATCATCAACAACGCGAGTATCAACGCCTACATTGGCCGGCCGGACCTGCTGGACTACACGTCTACGAAGGGTGCCATTGTCTCCTTCACCCGCGGCCTCAGCAACCAGTTTGTCGGCAAGGGTATCCGTGTCAACGCACTTGCGCCCGGCCCCGTTTGGACGCCTCTGATTCCCTCGACGATGACTGAGGACGCTCAGAAGCAATTCACCAGTCCGATGGGACGCGCCGCGCAACCGAGCGAGATCGCGACGTGTGCGGTGTTCTTGGCGTCGGCAGACAGCTCGGCCATCAGCGGACAGACAATCCACTGCAACGGCGGTTCCATCGTCAACGGTTAAGAATCCTGCCATGAGCAGGCCATGTTTGCCCAGAGTTCATACTGGGAGCTGGTCGACCGGGAAAGCTGCTTTCTACAGTCACGAATTATGAGATATGCTTCTGCTTGTACATGTAATAAGTCTGGGAGGAAGGCTTTTATTATGACACAAGGGGTGTTACTAGTTCACATACGCTTTGGCAAGCCGGCAAATCTATGCAAGCACTCTCCCCTGTTTCTTACGGGCTGCAGAGGAACTTAATAAAAACCAAACTCCCGTACAAGATCATGGTCATCTGAAATGCAAGGCTACGGTGAATGTGCCTCCTAGTCTACCATACCGGGCATATGCGTTGTCGCCGTAGACTGTCAGGTAGCTTGCTGATCAGGGAGCGTGCGTAAGGGGCACTGGTACACAATATATAGAGCCCGCTTCGTGAGGTGCATGCCGAGGTGCGTTATTTTTGGTCGGAAAGAGACCCCAAAAAGTATGAGCGAGAGGTTTAAGGGGGAAAAGGAGGCGTGTCAACTCGTAGACTCGTATGAATGTAGAACTGGCGGGCCATGGTTGCTTTTTTCGGTGTTGTCATCCGGATGCTTCGGGGCCGGGTGGAGCCAGAGGGGAGACCTGCAGGGACATTGAGCCGCGACGGTCCGCGCCGCGTCTAAGGAACCCGCTGTCGGCATGCTGATGAGTGTACGGAGGAGGTATCTATATAGACCTCCCTCTTTGGCTGGATATGGGATTTAGAGGTATGATTTGGGGAGAGCACTTGTGGAACCGGCACGACATGCGTAGAGGTCGAAGCGATAAGGGTAAAGGCCGAATGGCATTCCCTGAGTCGACGGCTAGGCTGCTTGTAGTATTAAAGCCTCGAAGAGCTCGGGATATACCGGATGGCCACATCCCGTACTAATCATATCGCAAGTATTCCCTGTCTGCGGAGAGCTGCTCAGCGCAAGCTAGATAGGCACTCGCCGCCACGTTCATCTAGGACTGCTTGTATACGTGGTTTCAACTTGGCTCTCCTAACTGTCTATATTTGTTTATATTCTACGAGGTCTGTCTGTGTACCCGTACCATAAAGCATTAAAAGGGGGTGGTGTGGCGATTATCGTAGCATTTAGCATTAGGGCGTCTCCTGTCTCAGATAACACTCAGGGACTTGTCAGGTGCCAAGGGGCGAACCCCTTTCTAGGGCCCAGGGGCCCACCAGCGAGAGCCTAGTCTACATATACGCATGGGTGGCTTCGCCGCCGAATGATTAGGGAGAGGCCGGCATCAATGGTCATCTATTTACTACCTATGCTGCGGACTTCGTGTTTGCCTGCTTCTTCTGCCTTTCGCTCTGCGCTTTACTGCTTTCTCTGATAGTACTTACAATGCAAAAGCCAGGGATGTCATGTTATACGATGCCACAGATGGTCTAACGCCATTCTTCTCGTCTGTCAGACCATGCAGACAGCGGAAACAGATTCTCTGGATGTGGTGTAGATCCGCTAACAGGGATGTTGGTTAGAGGTCAGAACAGGACATCCGATCTGGCGAAGGGCCTCAAGACGTCTATCGGGCAGGGATGCGGCACGGGAAGGGGGTTGTTAGGGTCCCTGCCGGGCTGCCGAAGGTAAACGGTTCGGAGCTGAGTAGGGGTCCCCTCCAAATACGAAGGTATCTGATTTTGTACGTGAACTATACCGACATTTCTGTGCCATTTACCGTCCACCGTAATCAACCGACGGCCATCCATACGCATATATCGCCCGTTCTATCCAGGGATCTTTGTACGGTGGTGGATAGACGTTAACTATAACGTTTGGGCTAGTTAGGCTCTGAACGACAACGGCTTAGGGGACTAATGGCCTAATGACAATGTGTACATCAGTACATATAATAAAACTGGGAACTTACAATGTAACACTTGTCAGATATAGAAGGGGACATCGGTTGTGTTGTTGTATTGGGCTAATTGCGTATGCTTCTCGTACGCGTACAGCTTTTGTGTAGCCTAGCAACGGAACATATATCTTCCGATCAGAAGGACCCTTTCTGTCAGATATAGGGGACATTAGTTGTATTGTTGTATTCGGCTAGCTACGAGTGCTTTTTTGTACACGTACATATTTAGTGTAGCCTATTAACGGGATATATATTTTCCGATCAGAGGGACCTTTTCCGTATTTGACTTTTGTTAGCTGATATACCTCTTTAACGCTTTAAAGTATTTATAGCGTTAATCGTTATATATTATTACTTTTTAAAGATATAATTTTTTAAATTTTTTTTCTCCGGCGATTAAATTTTTTTAATTAGTTAATTTTTTTTAAAAATTACTTATAAGGCGTTCCTATATTACTCTAAGGTTTTCGTAATCTTTATTAATTTTAATTACTTTTTAAAATAGTTAAACGGTTTACGTAATAGAGCTTTACTTAGTTTATTAGTTAACATATTATACGTAAACGTATAATTTATTTTAATTAATTTTTTTACGGGTTTTCATAATTAATAATTTATAAATATTTATATAATATAGTTTCGTTTATAATAAAATAATATTAACGTTAATAAGTTATATAATTTATTAATTGTTATATTATATATTTAACGGTTTAATATTAAAGGTAATTTTTAATTTTTTAATTAATCGAATATTAAATAATTTTTTTTATAATTTACGTAAAGGATAATAATTTCGTTTCGGTTATAAAAATAATTATTATGTTTAATTTTTAATTTTTATTTTTAATTTTTTCAAATAATTTTATAACGTAAACTTAAAAGCTTTTTCGATTAATCGTATTATTTACGAAAAAAACGTTATTTTAAATATTAAACGAATTTTCGTTTCCGAATTATATTGTTAACGTATTAATTTCGATTAAGTATAATATAATTTATTAGCAGTTTTATAATATACGTTATTAAAATTTAAGTTAAAACGGGCAAATCGGAATACCGTAAAGGATATATCGGGTTACGTATTAATTATTATTATTAGCAGTTACAGTAATCAAATGTAGGAAACTGGCGAATAGCGCATGGTTATTTTAGGAAACACTGAAAAAGTCTGGGGGCAATCGCCCTTATATATACGTTTAGTTATACAAAGAATGGTTTCTGGACAAAGGCTGTCCTAGGTAGCAGCTGCGGCCTAGATGCACCAGCTGCGGGCACCTAAAAGCATTAATTGCCGATACGCCCTTTCGTATTAAATAACTTTATTTACGTAATTTTTTTAAAATTAAATTTAAAGATTTAAAAAATTTATTAAAAAGTTATTAAAAATTTTAGTATATATAAGATTTAAATCTTTATTTTTGTTATTTTTATTTAAAATAAGGTTACGTAATCGACCGTTATATCAAAAAACCGGCTTTTTCGATTATTATTTTTTCGTAACCGTTTCGGAATACGGGGCCTTTTTTTCCGAAATATTTTAAATTAAAATAAACGTTAATATAAGAAAACATTTTATATATACTAACTTGTTATATTAAAAGCTTTATAATTATAAAAATCGGATTTCTTTTTTAACGGTATTATTAATAAATAATTAAAATCGTTACTTTTTTAATTTTTCTTTATAAAAAGTTATTAAATAAAAGCTTTTTTCCGGTTAATTAAAAATATTAATTAATTATAAGTTATATATAAAATATGAACGTTTTTAAATAAAAATTAATGTAAAAAATTATAAGTATATATAAATAAGTAATTTTATAAAAGAATAAACTTTTAAAATTAATAAATAAACAGATATTTTTGGATAATTATAAAAAGGTATTACGGTTATTATTTTTAATAACAAAAAATAAGTTTTTATAAAAAACGCCTTTTTTATATAAAAGGAATTTAGCGGGATTATTTTTTACCAGTTATTTTAATTAAATTTTAAATTAAATATAAACCGTTCGAAATTTATTTTATTGAATGGTTATATAAATCCGTGGGTAAAACTATTTTTATTTTTTACCTATTAAAAATCAATATTTCTATAATAAGATTTTTAACGTACGTAATAATATTCGATTTAAATATAATATATTCTTTATATTACTTGCGTTTTTTATTTATTTAAATATATTTATATTATTTTTTAATATAAAATTAACAAATTTAAATATAAACCTTAATTTTATTAAAAAGTTTTTAATTTTAAATATATTTATAACTATTATTTTTATTTTCACGTATTTTACTTTCGTAATATATTTTTTAATAATATTTTATAATTTCGAAATTTATAAAATAAACGTTTTACTTAAAAAAAAAATATAGTTTATTATAAATTTTATCAACTTATAATTATTTATAAATTTATATACATTATTTCGAATAATTTTAAATTATCATATTTATAGTATATATAATTTTTTAATATTTTTCTAGTACTTAGATAACGGGTGATTTATAAGTTTTACTTAAGTTATCTTTATAAAAGTTATGTTTATTTTGTTAATATAATTTAAAAAGTTAATTCTTATTATTAAGTGTATATATTTAAATGTTTTTTTATTAATTATACCGTTATATTTTATAACGTACTTTAAGTAATTTTAAATAAAAAATATAAATTTCATTTCTATTTCGTTTAAGTTAATTAATTTTAATAATTTTTAAATATATTATTATTAATTTAACTTAATATTTCCTATTAATAAGGATGGGATAATATATACGTTTAAATATTAATCCGTGTTATTTAGTTTTTTAACTGGGACGTTTTTAATAATTTTTTTAAAGATATTTTTAAAACGTTATTTATTAAGGCCGAAAAGTAAAAAGTTATTTATATATAAGGTAATAACGTTTTTGGTTATAAGGTTATAATATATCGCGTTATTCGAAATTAACAAACGAAAACTTTATTTCGTAAATATTCTTTTTATTTTTTTCTGCTAAGTAGTTCCGGTTTGCTTTAATCTATATAATAAGTTTATTAATCTAATAACCTTTTTAAAGGAAAATTTATATATTTTCTTATTATCGGAAATTATTTTATATAAACATTTTCCTTTAATTTACCGTTTAAGTACGTAGTAATAAAATTTATTTAAAATATATCTTATTTTAAAAAAACGTTTAACGTTAATAAGATCTTTTAATATATTACTTTTACGTTACTTATTACGGTTTCCTTATAATTAATTTTCTTTCGTTATATAAATCTTTTTACGTTAATACGTACTTTATATTTATTTAACCTTCTTATAAACGTATACTTTTTTAATACCTATTAAATATTTATAAAATACCTTTAACTAATTTTATTAAAAAACGTAAATTTAAAAGTTTCGCGTAAAAATCTTTTTTTCATTTTTATAAAAATAATTTTATATTATGTTTTTCGTTTTAGGTTTCTTATAACTTTCTTTAACAATAAGCCCTTAGTATTGCAATAAATAATTAATAAATATTAATATTTAATATATTAATTACCTGTTTATATTTATACGCGTTCCGAATAACTTAATTAACGTTTTTATCGTTATTCGACGTTAATAAATTAAAATAAAAAAAATATATAAATTAATTTCTCCTTTGTCTTTTTAGGTCAAAGTTAACTTTAAGTCTTAAATTAACTTTAAAGCTTTATTTAAAGCTTTTAAAATATACAACTTAAGGATAATCTTTTTTAAACATTTCCTTTTACGTTTTATTTACTTAATCTCTTAATTCGTATTATCCTTTAAAATAACGTTACTATTTTTATTTTTTACCTTTACGCCTTATTTTTAATAATATTTTAAATGTTTTTATACGAGTTATAAAAATAATCGAATAATATCTTTAAAGTTAAAAGGTTTATTTAATTCTTTTTTACATTTTTATAAATAATAACGTAAGGTATTATAAGTAACTTACCGCCATTTAATAATTATACCTTATAATTATATATCTCTTAATAATTTAATAATATTTTTTTTACTTTATAAGTTATTAAATTTTTTAATTTACTCTGGCAATTCTAATTAATTAGAATTATATATTTATTATTAAAAATTCGGAATTAACCGTTATCGGATTAATATAATTTATTCGGTCCGAATACGTTTTAAAATATTTAATTGATATTATAATCTTTACCGTAATCTAATTTAATTTATTCATAATATATGTTATTATTTTTATTACGAAATTTTAAAAATATATAAAAATTATGCGCGTATTATTTTGTAATTCGGTGTTAATATTAATTATATACGTTAGAAATTCTCCTTAGAGGAGACGTAACCGTAGAACTAAATTAAACAAATTAATAGATTATACTATCGGTTGTTATGCTTTATTAAACCTTAACTTTTTCGTAGGCGTTTTACTTTAAGGTAACTTTAAACTGCTTAGCTATGTCCCTATCGACGACCATTTTTGACGGAATTCTGGACGTTTTCGTAATCCGGAGTAGCCGGATAAATTATCGTTCGTAATTTTTTTTGTATTGATATAAAAATTAAATTTTAATATCTTTAAATCCGTTATTGTTATTTTTTAATTTTGCTAATAATTGTTTTATAAGCCGGATATTTTTTGGTATAAATTTTCGTAAAAGTCGATTATTTCTGTTATTTTAAATTAAATCGTAGCCGAAAATTAAAATTAAAACATGATATTTTTTAGAAAAATTATTAATATCGATAAACGTATTAATATATGTTATTCGGCCGATTATTTTATTTATAGTAAGTAATATAATCGACACGGTTTTTATTGAAATTTCGAAAAGACGGAATATTAGGATTTTATATTCGAATTTAGCCTGTATGTTTTAAATATTTTAATTAATAAAGATTCGAAAAGCCGTAAAACTAATTAAAATTAAAGTTGTATCATTAATAAAAGGTTATAAAATAACCATTTTATATGGAGTTAAGATTTAATGTAAAAAGCTTAATATTTTTTAAGTTATTACTTTTTAGGAAATTCCCCCTGCCGAACCGTAAAACTAGAGGGCATAAGGTTTATTAGGGTCGAAGCTTATCGGCATTATGCGAATAAGCCTTTTAACCGATATCAATCGAGAAATTACGTATTTACGGGGACCTAATAATCGGTTTCGGAATAAGGTTTTTCGTAACCGAAACGTATAATTTATTATTATTATAAAAACTATTAATAATTATCGTATTCGAAAATATTAAATAAAATATTTATTATATTAATTATTAATATAATTGCTTCGTATCTTTAATTTAGCCTGAATAATACGGCTTAAACCTAACGACCTTATATATACGTTAGAAATTATTAATTCGATATTTTCCGTAACGTAAAAGGTTTTAATTATTATTATACCGAATTTCTTATTACTGTTAAAACGTAAGATTTATACTTTATTACGTTTATCTTTTTCGTTTAATAACAACATTTTTAAACGTTTTATAATTTGCGTAATATACGTATACAACTTTTAATAAATATTAGTTTTATTTTTAAATAATTAATATTTTTTATAACCTAATAAATTATTTATAATAAGATTAAAATAATTTTTATTTTTATTATTAATAAACTCCTTTAATTTCACGTTATATTAAATAATTTTTTAATATTTCTTTTTATTTTTATAAGTTTATAAACAATATTTTCCGTATTTCTTTTTTCGTTATATATCGTATGCAAGGTCGTTAGGTTTAAGCCGTATTATTCAGGCTGAGCTGAAGATACGATATAATTTTATTAATAATTAATACGATAAATACTTTACTTAATATTTTCGAATACGGTAATTATTAATAATTTTTACGGTAATAATAAATTATACCTCGGTTACGAAAAGCCTTATTCCGAAGCCGACTGTTACGTAATACTAACAAGCTTCGACCTTAATAAACCTTATACCCTTTACGGTTTAGCAGGGGAAAACTTAATAACTTAAAAGATATTAGGTTTTTAACGGTAAACCTTAAGTTCGTATAAGATAGCTGCTTTATAATCTTTCGTCAGTTTTACGACTTCTTTAATTTCGATTAATCTTACGGCTTTTTAAACCTTTATTAATAAAAATAACGGAAATAATCGATTTTTACGTAAATTTATACTAAAAAATATCCGGCTTATAAAAAAGATTACTTGAAAAACTAAAAAATAACGATAACGGGTTTAAAAACGTCGAAATTTAACTTTTAAATCGATATAAACTAGAAAATTACGAATAATAAGTTATCCGACTACTCCGAATTGCGAAAATTATCGAGAATTCCGTTAAGAATAATCGTTAATAAAGGCATAACTGGGTGATTTGTAAAAAGGTTAAGGTTTAATAAAGCCTAGTAATCGAAATAATACAATCTATTAATTTATTTAATTTAATTATACGGTTACGTCTCTATTAAGGAGACGTTATATACCGTATAAAATATTTTTTATGTCGTTAACGTTTAAATTTATGCCCGTAAAGCTTTTAATAATTTATATTATTCGTTCGGTATTAACGTAATAAAAACGGCGGTATTAAACAATATTTTTTTATAACTTTTTCCGTTATTAAAACGTTTCCGATTTTAAAGGCGTTTAAAAATATACGTTTTAAGTTATTTATTAAATTATCGCCGTTTTCCTTATCGGAGACCTTTTTTTAATACGTATCCCTATTACTAATTTTTATTATTTATTAAATCCGAGGTCTTAATAATAAGTTCCGGTTTTTTATAAAGTTATAAAAAAGTCTTTTTCGAAAAACGTTAATTATTAATAATTAAATCTTATTTAAATTTATTAAATCGTTATAATTTAAATAATTTCTCCGTTTATAAATTTTTTTCCAAAAAATATTTTTAAAGGGAAGTTATTAATATATAACGTATACCTAATTATAATTTCATATAAGAATACAGCCCCCTGTAACTAAGAAGACTAGGCTAGAACAGGACCCCATATAAATCCTGATACGAAATTATCCAACAACAGTTGCTAATACGACTTAAAAAAGGTTCGTAACGTAATAAGCTAACAATTAATCTAAATATCTAACAATTATATCAGCGACTTATTCGACGCCTAACGGGTTAATAATTTAATTCCCTCGGGAGGCGCACCTTTTAAAACAGATTAATTACCTATTACAAAGGTATTATAAAACTAATCACCCTTGTTACATATTAAGTTATATTAAAAATATATACGTACTAAAATATCTAAAAGGCCAGAAAGCCGAATAAATAAATTTAAAATCCCGTAAAATAACCCGCATAAAAAAGTTATACCGCTAAAAAAATAAGGCGATAAAACTAAAAATAAAACGGTCGGAAGTTATAAAGGTCGCGCCCTAAACCTTTTGTAATTTACGCATTAGCGCTACCCTTAACTGTAATAGGGCTCCTTTCTCTTAACCTTAGCCAAATAAAGCTTAACTAAAAACGCTACTGTCAAACTTAACCAGGTACGGATAGCTACTATTAAATAAAAAATTCTGTATAAAAATCTAGTCGCACGGAAAGGGTAACTTAATAGCTTTAAGAACAAAAGCCTTTAGGGAAGGGAGTAATTATAAAAATACAACCCCTTGTAACCAAGAAAACTAGGCTAAGATAGGACCCCATATAAATCCTAATACGAAATTATCCAATAACAGTCGCTAATACGACCCAAGAGGGGTTTATAGCTCAGTGAGCTAATAATTAGTTTAAATATCTAACATTTCACTTTTTTATTAAACCTTTTTAAAGACTATTTAATAAAAAAAAAAATAACAATTATAAATCCTTTAACCGTTATAATTTAAATTCTTTTATATTTAATATTTATTATAATATTTTTTTAAGTTATTAATATTATCCGTAATATTAACGTTTGTTTTTAAATCTTAAAATAATTTATTTAACTTATTTTTATAGAAAAAATAAATATATAACAATATAACGGGTTTATAATAATTTTTCTAAAACGTTCGTTTATTTATAACTTAAAACGATTAATTACCTAAACTTTCAGTTATTTAATTATTAAAACCCCCGGGTTTTAAAACGTTTAATTTTTAAAGTTTTTTAATTTTCCTTTAAAATTATCTTATTATATTAGTATATATAATTCTTAAGCTATTATTTTTTAATGTAAAAGTTAAAAATCTTTCCGTGTAATCGCTATAAATCTTTTAAACTATTAAAGATAAATCATTTTTCGTTTTTGTTACCGTTATAAACGTTAGGAAAATTATTACTCTAATATTAATTACGGTTTCCTCTTTTTCTTTTACCGTTTTTCTCTTTTTACGGCTTAAAATAATCTTTTGCTAGGTACTTATATCTATTATACTTAAAATAAAATAACTCTCTATTTTTATCTCATACGGGCCTATTATCCCGGAAATTATTATTATTATTATTTCTATTTCCGTTACTTTTTAAGGCGTTATAAAATTTATTATTAAAATCGTCGATTAGCTGTTAAAAAAAGCAACTAATTTACTTAAGCATTAATTAAATAGTTTTATACTAATTACTAGTATAATCTTTTATTGTAATAAAAAATATAATAATGTATTTTTTTAATTTTAAACTTTATATTACAGATTTTTCGGAAAATTTTTAATATAAGTTTGACTAAAGATTAATTATTTCCGCCGTTTTAAATTAGGTCGTATCCGAAAATTAAAAGTAAAACCCGATTTCTTTCGAAAAAGTTGTTAATATCGACAAAGGTATCGATATATTTTATTCGGCCGATTGTTTTATTTAAATCGGGTAATATAATCGAGACCGTTTCCGTCGAGATTTCGAAAGTACGGAATATTAGGATTTTGTATTCCGACTTAGCCGACATGTTTTAGCTGTTTTGATTAATAGGGATTTAAGAAACCGTAGGATCGATCGAGGTTGAAGGTGGCTGTCGTGGGAGTGGTAAAAGGTTACAAAGCAGCTATTTTATTCGGACTTAAGGTTTACCGCGAAAAGTTTAATATTTTCTAAGTTATTACTTTTTAGGAGATTTCCCTTACCGAAGTAGCTAAAGGGTATAAGGTTTATTAAGGTCGAAGTTTATCGATATTACCCGATAATTAGTTTCAGGATAAGGTTTTTCGTTACCGAAGTATATAATTTATTATTACCGTAAAAAATATTAATAGTTATTATATTCGAAAATATTAGGTAAAGTATTTATCGTATTAATTATTAATATAATTACTTTGTATTTTTAGCTTAACCTGTATAATACGGCTTAAACTTAACGATTTTATATATTATAGCTTTTAATTTTTCGTAATAACTTTTAAAATTTCGTAATAAATTATACGAGGTTTTTTTATTATATATAATCTTGCTAAACCTTTTTTAAAAGGACCTTTATTTAGCTTTACTTATAATTAAGTAAATCTTTTTAAAAGCTCTTAATATTTTCGTTTCTTTTTTAATACCGATAATTAACTTTAAAGGCGTTTTTTTAAACGTTTCAATAATAATTTTCGCGAAAGCCAACTAATTAAATTATTTTAATTTTATTCCGTCTTTATAATTAATCTTTTTAAAGCTAAGACTTAAGGCGTTACTTTAAAACTTTTAATTAACTTAACTTATTAAATAATTTTCTCTATTTAATGAAAAGTTAAAACGTTTTTAAGGTGACTTTATATCTTTATTACTAAATCTTTTAAAGTTCTTTTTTTTCTTTAAGTAAATACTGAACTTATTAAAGCTATTTAAGCTATTAAAACTTTAAGAGCTGCTAGGGATATTAAAGAAGCTTTTATAACGGCCTTTTCACTTTCGGGAACCTATAGATAAATTTAAAAATAACCTATCCGAATCGCCGGGGTCCCTACGTATTAAATTTTTTTTCTTTACGTAGCTTCTTTTTCTTCTTCGCTTTTTTCCCTTTTCGAAGGGTTAAACTTCTTAGTAAACTATTTTCTCAGCTTCGTTTTACCTTTTTTTAAAAGGTTAATCTTTTCTACGTCGTTCTTAACGGTGGTAGGGGCTTTCTGCAAACTTTTCGTTCCTTAAATATTTCGTAAAGCGTTCTTACAAATATTTATACTTCGTAAGCTTTATATCGTTTTTAATTAAGGCGGTCCTTATTAAGGCACTTCTTGTTAAGGTACGCTTCCGAACTAAGGCAAATTTAACAATTACTTTATAATATTATTTATTCGTTTTATTATATTTTTTTAATTAAAGCTTTAAATCTTTAACTTTATTCTTAATCGACTTATATTTATATTTTTATACCTTAACGTCCTTTTTAATCTTATATAAATTAGTACCTAGGGACTTATAAAGCTTGTTTAGTTTTAATTAGGCCTATTATTTTTATATAAGGGTCTTATATCGGTTTCTTAATTATTACTATTCAGGTAATAAAGCTTTTTTAGCAAAAGTCTTAAAAACAGGTTTTTTTTTACCGTTACGTCTATTGCGACCTTTTATTCTTCTTTTTACTATAAAACTTTTCGTTTTAAAAGTTTTATTAATTAAGAAAAAAAAAAGGAAATAAATCGCTATTTATATACTTTTTATTTCGTATAAGGACGAAATCTTTGTCGGGTAAGCTATTTTATTCGGTTATAAAAAACTCCTTTAAAATACGTTTTTATTATTTATTCGCTAGCGTTAACCGCTTATTTTTTTAAAAGTAACTAAGTAACTTTCTTTAACGTTTATATTTTTTTATTAATTTAACTTATAAATAATTATTTTATTTAACGTATTACGGTTACCCCTTAACTATAAAATATTATTATATTAATAATTACAATAATTAAATAAAAAAAGGGGCGAATAACGTATAGTTATTTTAAGAAAAACTGAAAAAGTTTAGCGGTAATCGCTTTTATATATATATATTTAACTATATAAAAGAAAACTTCTAGATAAAAGCTGTTCTAGATAGCAGCTACTGTAACGGCTAGGCTAGTTAACTAATTATTAAGCTAAATCGTACGGTTTATGTTAGTAGTCGTATTACGGGAATCTAAATAACGAAGATAACTTAATTACGTCTGGTAATATTAAGGATGTTTTAAGTAACCAAGTTATATTGCAAACTGGTATTATTTAGGTTATAAGAAATAATAAGTGTATATATCCTTTTATGGTTTACTGGTTTACCCGTAATAAGTCGGTGATTTAGCTTATTGGTTTATTTGTAATAAGTCGGTAATTTGGCTTATTGGTTTACCCGTAGTGAGTTAGTGATTTAGTTACGTAATTTGATTTATTTAAGTTCTGTTTCGGTTTATTAAAACCGTTTCCGAGGTTTTCTTTTTGTTAGGTCGTAATATATTTTTTTTTTCCTAGGATTTTTATTTTTAAGGATTTTTTTTGTAAGTTTTTCTTTTATTATGTTGGGTCGAATTATTAAGGGTCGTTTACGTAAGATAAAGTAACGTTATGTTTTGGTTAACTTAATTAATTTGGAAAGTTTCGAAACGATGCCGTATTTTTATTTTTTATTTTTTTAAGAAACTTAATTGTTAAATAATAATAGGGGTTTTTTGTTATAAGGAGTATATTCGTTACGGTCGTTTCTGTAACGGTATTAGCGTTCCCGTAGTAATGGTTAATCGTTACGTTGCGGAGGCCCGTCGTTTAAAAGAGGAAAAGCTTGCTGTAAAATAAGTTTTTGTTAAATTTTTAGCCCGTTTTTCCCGTATACGTAAATAACGTTAATAATATTAGATTTAAGGTGTAAAATTTGTAAATCGTATTTTATAGTTTTTAGATAAATAGGACGAGTTTAATTGTTAAAAGTCAGAGTTGGCGATAGCTGTTTAAGTTTTTGGTAGTGCTAACGTTATCGACTGGAGTGCCGTTAATTAAAATTTCCTTTTTGTGGATAACGTAAATTGGGATATGTTTATTACTAGTTCCGCCGTTGTTAGTGAAAATTTTTCAGTAAGCGTTAAGCGTTAATAAGATTTTTTGCGGGCTTCTAAGTATTTTCGGAGTTTGAATAGTTTTTTTATTTAATTAAGTACTAGGTAATTTTTTTTTTCGTATATTAAGAATTCTTTCCGTTTTATAAATCGGTATGTTTTTTTTTACCTTTTTTTCGTACCCGGTATTAACCTTAATAGTATTTGTTGTTAACTTAAATAAGGAAATATGAAAAATTAGATAAAGTTTAACTTTAGGTGGTAATTTTAATTAATAGTTATTTTTTAAGATTTCTTTAGCGATTTTGTATAGTTTAATATATTTAAAATCGAATTTTTAATTTAGACGTTTAGTTTTAATGTTTGTGATAATTAGATAAATTATTTTTCTTTTCGAAAAGGATAGTTTTTTTAACTCTTTTTGGTTGTAGTATTTGTTTATTTAATTACGTACGAATTGGAATTTTGTTTTTATTTTTTAATGTAATTGTTTAAGTTATTTTAAGGTAAGGATTATTTTGATCTTAATTGGTTTTTTTTTTGCGTTTTTTTATAAATTTTTAAGGTAAAATTAAAGTTGGTAGTTATTAAAGTTATTTTGGTATTATTATGATAGCTAGTGTTATAAGCTAGTTATGTAATAAGTAATTTTTTAACTTAATTATTTTATTTATAGTTGATATAATATCGTAAGTATATTTTTAATATTTAATTAGTTTTTTCCGTTTGTTTATTAATTTATGGTTTGAAAATATTTAATAATTTATAATTTAAGCCGAATTATGTTATTAGGTTTTGTTAGAATTTTAAAGTAAAAATTATACTTTTGTTTAAAATATTTTTTAAGGGTAATTCGTATATGTTAAAGATATATCGGAGGAAAATATATGTTATTTATTTAGCGTTTGTGTTTTTATTATAAGGTAAAAAATAAGAGAATGTTATAAATCGATTAACGATTACAAAGATATTATTATAGTATATATCCGTAACTGGGTCTTTTAATAAGGGGAGTTTCGTAATAAAGTTAAATGCGATTAAACTTTATAATTGTTCAGCGACTAGTAATAATTATAGTTTTCCGAATAGTTTATATCGTTTGGCCTTTATTTTAATATAAATATTATATTAATATATAACTTTTTATACTATTAATTTTATTTTAGGAAAATAATATATTTGTCGTAAACGTGTTAAGGTTTTGTAAATTTTTAAGTGTTTATAAAGTTAATATTTATATATTTCTCGTATTAAACTTTTTTAATATTTTTTCGGTACGTGAATTCTATTTGTTTCCCGATTTTTAAGTAGGTTATTACGGTATTGTTATATTTCCTAATACATATTTAATACGGATATTTTAATAGTATTAATATATCGTTGTTATAGGTATTTTTTGGTATTCGATCGAATATAATTTGTTATATTTTCATTTTAAGCTTTTTTAGGTTTGGTCGTTTATTAAAAATATTTGCTTTATCGTTTTCCGATCCTTTACGGTAAATAATAACGTAATCGAATTTTAAAAGGTATTCCGCGTATTGTAATTATTGTCCGATCAGTTTTTTAATGGTTACGAAATAAAAAATATTTTTATAATTTGTATATATTTTTATTTAATGCTAATTCTTTTTAAAGTAATATTTAAATTCCTTAAAAGCTTTAATGATGGCTAGGAATTCTTTGTTGTAGATAGGGTAATTAAGCTTGGTACCGTATAATTTATAGGAATAAAAGGTAATAGAATGCAATTTCCTTTAGTCGTTTTGTTAGTAAACTACCGTTTTTAAAGTAAAATTTAAAACGTTGGTTTCGAGTTTTATTGGGTTTATTAGGGTTGTATATTATTAAAACGGGTTTCTTAATAAAAACGTTTTTAAATTGTTAAAAAGTTTCTTTTACAGTTATGGCTTATGCAAACCGTTAGTCTTTTTTAGTAAGTTCCGTTAAAGGTATTGCGATTTTACTGAAATGTCGTATAAATCGTTAGTAATAATTGGTAAATCCGAGAAACGTTTGCACTTCCGTGATATTAATAGGTGTTTTCCAATCCTTGATTATAAAGACTGTTTTAAGGTCCATTTTAATATATTTTAAGGTAATGATATGTTTTAAATACTCGATATCCTAAATATAAAAAGTACTTTTTTTGCGTTAACTAAAAAGTTAACGTCCTGTAAAATATATAGGACTTTATAAACGTGTTTTATATTTTTTTTTTGTTCTGAAGTAAATGAGGATATCGTCGAGGCAATATATAATAAAGATATTAAGGTATTTTCGGAGTATATAATTGACTATCTGTTAAAAAATTATTAATACGTTCGTAAATTCGAAAAATATAACGAGATACTTAAATAATTCGTATTTTGTTTTAAACGCTGTTTTTTATTCGTTTCCTGGTTTAATTTAGATTTGGTTATATTTTTTTCTTAAGTTTAAAGCTGTAAACTATTTAACGTTTTGTAATTGGTCCTTAATTTCTGTTATTAAAGATAATAGTGTTTTGTTTTTAACGGTAATATCGTTAAGTTGTTAATAATTAATAACAAGTTGTAATTTCCCGTTTTTTCGTAAAACGAAAAACATTAGGTATTTTGCTAACGATTTAAAACGTTGTATATATCCTTTTCGTAATTTGTTTTTTAGATAATCGCGGAGAGCGTAAAACTTTACTTCGTTTAAATTGTAGATAGGATAAAAGGTGGTCATTTTACTGTCCTTAAGAACTATTTTATGGTTTTATTTATTATATCATAATAATTTCGTATCGAGTTTTTTTCGAAAAAGCTTTTTATATTTATAATACCGTAATAACATCCTTATTATTTATTCCGGTGGTTCTTTGGGCTGTACTTATAAGTTATCGTTTATTTATCGAAATCGTACTTTAAAATTCATAATAAAGCATCGTATTTTTTTATTATGCCTTTTACTTTAAATATATTTTATTTTCTTAAGTGGTAAGGTTTTTGTCGTATTTTTATACCTATATTTGTTATCCTTATCGATCGAATATTAAGATCTTAAATTTTTTTTATTTTTCTTTATAATAAGGAGTAAGCTAAAACTTATTTAATTAGATTTTTAATTAATTAAGGGGTTGTATTAGTGCAAATATGGTTTTCCTAGGATTATGTCGTATTTATTTAATAAATTAATATCGAAATTAATGGTTTATTTTTTTCTTTCGATAAAGGTTTTGAAGTAATTAATTTCGCGTTTAATTTATCCGTTATTATAGGTGAATCTTTAACCTTCGGCATTTTCGACCTTATAAAAGTAATTCTTTTCCTTTTATAGTAGCTTTAATTAATTTATTATTTCCGGATTAATATAGTTCGCAGTTATCGTTCTGTAGTCCATTATTGCGGTATATTAGTTTTTTTAATCCGTATTCGTATGGTGATAACACTATTCCCGGTAGCTCCGATTATTACGTTCAGAGCCCTTTTAAGGTGTTATGGTTTAACTTTTTTTCTCTCCGCCTACCTACGGCTTCTTTATAGGTGGCGCTGTTTTTTTAGGGTTTATAGAAGTTTTTGCAATATCTCCTTATTCCGGTCATTTTGTGTTCGAAGTTTTTTTAGTTGTTTTTCTATTTGTGTTATTTATTTTTGTAATTGCTTAAGTTATTATTATATATTCGGTTATCCGTAAGTTTGTTCCGTAAAAGTTTCGATTGTTTTTTCGTTTGGTAATGTTATTTACGAACTGTTGTTTTCTTATTAGTCGTTGTACCTTTTTTCGTTTTTTGAATCCTATTGATTTTTTTAGTAAAGTTCTTAATTTCTTTTTTAATTGTTTTTTTGTTTTTTGGGTCTATGGTAAAGGCTAATTAAATACCTAAGTCGGTGATAGCTCGCTGGCAATGTTTTTTTACCGTCCTTTGGATTAACTCCTTTTCTATTTAATAATTGTATTACCCGACATGACAAAAGGGGTTTCTTTATAGGCATGATTTCCCAGGTAGCTAGCTTTATAGTATTACTTGTTAGTTAATTTCGTTTTTTTCCGTAAATAACCGTAAATATCGGTATTACTATTAGTCATTTTTGTTAATTCTTTTTTATTTCTTAAAATCGAATTTTTTTTAGTACATCCGGGTTATACGTTAATAAATTACCTTTTTTTATTTTTGGTGAAATTAATATTTAGGCTTTTTATAATAAATAGTATAAGTCCTTGTATATCGTTTTAGTTTTTTTAGGTAAAGGTTTTCCTTTTATTTATAATATTCCTGTAGTTATTTTTGTAAAGCTAATTAGTTTTGTTTTTGTTGCCGTTTTTTTTATTAAAATTATATAAATAATTTTTTTTCGGTAAGGGTTTTTTATTTTAAATGATTTTTATATTACTGTATTACTGTATATTATGGCCGGATTATGTTAATTAGTTTTTTGTTATTTTTTTTATCGTTTTATTATTGTTTTTTAAGTACGGAATTTTAATTGTTTCGTTAGAATTTTTTAAATGCTTTATACTAAAAAGCTTTATATTTTATTTTGTTATAGCTGTAACATTTAAGCATGGGCCGTTTTTATCGTTAAACCGTTCCGATTTTTATAGGGCTTAATTCCGTACTGTAAAATATATTGACGTGTCGTAAGACGTTTGCCGTATATTTAAATCGATTACTTTATTATATTTTAAAGTGTTACGTCTTTTAGGTATACTGTTAATCGTCGATCTTAACTGCCATCATAATGTAATTAACTAGATTTTTAAGCCGATTTTTTTTAAATAATTTTTCTTAAACTTTTTTTAAACCGTTAAAAAATTTCGCTATAAATGCCTTTTGTTCTTATTTGATTTTAGATATTAATTAAATAAATATGTTGCTATAAATTAAGGCAGTTATTTTTTAGCGTAATTCCTGAATTTAAATTTCTGCCTTAGTTTTTTTATTTATTATTCCGAAACTTTTTTTTAAAACGTCCTTAAATTTTTCGTAGTTATTATATACCGTTAAAACTTTTGGATTTTGTTGTTTGGGGGAAAAAGTAACGTACTTTCGGAATACGGGTTTAAATTACGCAGCCGTATTGTCGGTTAATAATTTTGCCGTAAGTTTTATTCGAGCCGTAAGAATAACGAACTTAACGGGAAAATATCCGAAATACGTTTTATAATAAATTAAGAATAATTGTAACTTGGTAAATGTTCCGTTAAAAGGTTTAGGCCTAAACGGTTTTAAAACTTTTCCAGGTTTTTTGGTATTTATTATCTAAATTGTTTGAAAGTTTTTATTACGGGAAAAGTTTTTTTTTGGCTTTTTTCTCCGTTTTTTTTTTTTACTTTTTTCCTTAAGGCGTTTATGCGTAACTTAAAGCGAAACGGTAAGGTCACTTTTTTTTTCTCGAGTTAAATAATACGGTTCGTAATAGCGTTAAGTTTTTTCAAAATTTCGTTTGCTAAAAGGCGGGGGCGTTTTTTTTATTGGAATTTATAGTTTTTTTAAGAACTTTATAAGCGGGTTATTTTTCGGTTTATTTGCTAGTAGATATAATATTAATAAAAATTATTTAAAGTTTGATAATATTATTAAATAAAAACTTATAACGTATAACGGCTAAGTTAGTTAACTAATTATTAAATTAAATCGTACGGTTTATGTTAATAGTCGTATTATAGGAATTTAAGTAACGAAAATAATTTAATTACGTTTAGTAGTATTAAGAGTATTTTAAGTAATTAAGTTATATTATAAGCTAATATTATTTAAGCTATAGGAAATAATAAGTATATATATCCTTTTATAGCTTATTAACTTATCCGTAATAAATCGGTAATCTGGTTTACTGGCTTATTTGTAGTAAGTTGGTAATCTGGCTTACTGGCTTACCCGTAGTAAGTTGGTGATTTAGTTACGTAACCTAATCCATTTAAGTCCTGTTTCGGTCCATTGAAACCGTTTCCGAGGCCTCCCCTCCGTTAGGTCGTAACAGCTACGGCCTAAATGCACCAGTTGCAGTCACTTAAAAGCACCAATTACCGACAATTATATATGAAATAAAACCGATTTTTTTAAAATATTTATTAATAAAACCTGAATAAGTTATATTAAGATTTAGCAATAACTAAACCTTTATTATTAATATATTTAAAAGTTTATTTAATTCTTTTTATAAATTAAATTAATTAATTAATTTATATTATTAAAGTAACATAATTATTTTTTAAATTCATTTTTAATTATTTTAATAGTGAAAAATTATTTAAACTTTATATTACATAAAATTACCGTAATAATTAACGTTTTAAATTACTTTATAATTGAAGTAAATACGTATGAATTATTATAAACGGCTTTAAGTTATTAATTATTTCGTATAATCAGCCGTATTTCATATTTTTAAAATTAACTATATTTATTAAATCTATAAATCTATATTTATATATATTTTAAAACTTATTCTCTTTACATATAAAATTAATTAACTATTTTCTAAGATTATATTTTCTTAAAATGTTATAAATAAACCTTTTTCACTTCACGAAATATCTTCTTTAAAGGGTATATATTTAACTTTTTTATAGGTTTATAACGGTAACGGTAAATTACGTTTATATACGTAATTTATTAATTTAAATATTTTCTTATATATTAAAATATTAAAACTTTTCCGATTACAGTAATACATATTTTGAATAAAATAATTTCCTTAAATATCAGTCATTTATCGGCCGGTTATTAATTATATTTATAAAATAAATTAACAGTTTTATATTCTATAATGATTTCGTATAATATTATTTTAATACGGAATTTACGGGAGATTTACTTTTCTAACCCGTAAGATATTTTCGTTTTTTACCGTTATACTAAGATGAATAATTTAATAAAAATTTAAAGTTATTTTTCATCATGTTATAAACGTGTTGATCGTAACAGTTATTAAAATAAAAGTTAAAAACGATAATAATCTAAGGGACGGAAATAATTTAAATATAATAGTTATATAAATGTAATTAATCCTATATAATTAAATTTATTTTTGCTTATCCCGTATATTTTTAATATTTATATTACTTTAAACTCATTTTTTTTATTTAACTAGTTATTAAATTATTCCGCTTAAATTTTCGTTTTTCTTTTACATATATATTGTCTGTAATTGGTACTTTTAGGTGCTCGCGGTTAGTGCATCTAGGCTGTAGCTGCTGCTTAGGACAGCTTTTATCTAGGAACTATCCTTTATATAGCTAAATATATATATAAAGGCGATTATCCTTAAATTTTTTCAATTTTTCCTAAAAGTAAATATATATTATTTACTAGATTTAATTATTTAATTATTATAATTATTTATATAGTAAAAGTTTTTAATTAATTAGTAATCGTAATACGTTAAACGAAATAATTATTTATAAGTTAAATTTAAAAAAATTACCAGATTTAAAAAAAAGTTATTTAATTAATTTAACAAAAGATCAGCGGTTAACAATAATAAGAAAATAATAAAAACGCATTTTAAGGAAATTTTCTATAATTAAGTAAAGTAATTTACTGGATAAAAGTTTCTTTTTTTACGGGATAGAAAATATTTAAATAGCGATTTTTTCTTCTTTTTCTAATTAGAAGGACTTTTAAAAAGAAAGAATAAAAGCTCGTAATGAATATAATAGTAAAGAAAAAACTTACTTTCAAAATTACTTTAAAAGAAATTTTATTAATTCAATAATAATAACTAAAAAATAAATATAAAACTTTTTTATAAGAATAATAACCCCACTTAAATTTAAATAAGATTAAAAAGGATGTTAGAGTACGAAAATATACATATAGGGTATTTAAGAATAAAGGTAAAGATTTAAAATTTTAATAAAATAAATGATAATATAATGAAGCTAATAAATAATATCGTAGAACGTTTGTTAAATATACTTTAATTTAAAGGCGTATTTTAATAAAAAGAGTTTTAATTAAAGGTAATACGGAATTCGTAAAATATAAGTATTTACAGAAATTTTTATAAGACGTTTAATAGGCGCAAAGCTTATAAGAAACTTTTATTACCGTCGAAAGCAATATAAAAAAGATTAATTTTTAAAAAGAAAGAAGAAACGAAATCGAAAAGAAAATTTATTAAGAAATTTAATTTTCGGAAAGAGAGAAAAGCGAAGAAAAAAAGAAGTTACGTAAAGAAAAAGGTGTAGTACGTAAGGACCCTACTAATTCGGATAGGTTATTTTTAAATTCGTTTAAAGGTTTTTAAAATCGAAAAAATCGTAGTAATAGTTTTATTATGATTTCTAGTAACTTTTTAAGTTTTAATTATTTAGTCAATTTTAACGAGTTAGGTATTTATTCGAAAAAAAAAGAAGTATTTTAAGAAGTTTAATATAAACTTACGTTCAAAACTTTTTAATTTTTCGCTATATATAAAGAATTATTTAATAGGTTAGATTAATTAAATGTTTTAAAATAACGTTTTAATTTTTTAATTTTTAAAAAATTAATTATAAAAACGGATTAAAGTTAAGATAATTTAATTAATTACTTTTTATACAAGGTCGTTAGGTTTAAGCCGTATTATCCAGGCTAAGGCAAAGATACGAAGTAATTATATTAATAATTAATACAATAAATACTTTACCTAATATTTTCGAATACGGCAATTATTAATGGTTTTTACGGTAACGATAAATTATACTTCGGTTACGAAAAGCCTTATCCCAAAACCGACTGTTAGGTTCCTGTAAATACGTAATTTTTCGATTAATATCGGCTTAGAAAATTTATTTGCATAAGGCTAACAAGCTTTAACCTTGATAAACCTTATACCCTCTAGCTGGTTTAATAGGGGGAATTTTAATAACTTAGAAGATGTTAAACTTTTCGCGGTAAACATTAAATCCGTATAAGATAGCTACATTGCGACCTTTCGCTAGTTTTACGACTTTTTTAACCTTAATTAATTTTAAGGTACCCTTTTAAACTTTTATTAATTAAAATGATTAAAATATACCGGCTAAATCCGAATATAAAGTTTTAATATTCCGTATTTCCGGAATCTCGACGGAAACGGTTTTAATTAAATTATTCGATTTAAATAAAATAATCGGCCGAATAAGATATATCGATATTTTTATCGATATTAATAATTTTTGCGAAAAAAATTAAATTTTATTTTTAATTTTTAAATACGATTTAATTTAAAATAACGGAAATAATCCATTTTTGCGTAAGTTTATATTAAAGAATATCCGGCTTATAAAAAAATTAATGGCAAAATTGAAAAATAATAATAACAAGTTTAAAAACGTCGAAGTTTAATTTTTAAATCGATAAAAAAAAATTATAAGTAATAGTTTATCCGGTTATTCCGGATTGCGAAAACCGTCTAGAATTCCGTTAAGAATAATTATCGATAAGGGCATAAATAAGTAATCTAAAGTTGCCTTAAAATAAGACGTTTGTAAGAAAGTTAGGGTTAAGTAGAGCTTAATAACCGATAGTATAATATATTTATTTGTTTAATTTGGTTTTACGGTTACGTCTTCTATGGGGAGAAATTACGTTTTATAAAGGTTATTATTAAGATACATAAAAGGGCGTTATTAGAGTTAATTATAAATATTAAGAAAAAACGAAAATATTAAGGATTTTTTAAAAAATTTACGGGGTTATAAATAAAGCTAGGTAAAGGTTATTTTAAAAAAGTTCAGTAAGATTATATATAACGAAAGAGATCTTATATAGTTTATTACGAAGTTTTAATAACTGTTATAAAAGGTTAAGAGCTATAGTATAGAGTTTGTATTAAAGGAATAGATTATTATATTTTTTTAATATTATAAAGGTTTACGTTAGTAATTGGTATAAAATAATTTAATTATTTTAACAGTTAATCGACGATTTTAATACTAAATTTTATAACTGTATTAATAAAAAACAAATAAAAAGTTTAATAACGTTTAAAAAAGTAAAGAAAAAGGTAATAAGAATAATAATTTTTAAAATAATAAATCTATATAAAATAAAACCGGAAAAGTGTTTAATTTTAATTATAATAAATATAAGTTTTAATAAAGAATTATCTTAAGATATAAAAGGAAAAAAATAATAAAGAAAAAAAAGAGAAACGTAATTAACGTTAAGTCGGAACCCCCCCTCACGCCCCACCCCCCCAACGCGCCACCGTTTTCCCAT